>UZAF01016113.1:90611-159195 GCA_900617895.1 Haemonchus placei | reverse complement strand
GCTTCGACTCGAGCTTCCCAAGGGACAAGTTTTCCGATATTTTTCCTTGAAAGGTACAAGGGAATTCTCCGTCACCACGGGTTCCCCAAGGCACATTTCTGAATAATCCTTGGCGTGGAGCATGGGCGCCGCCTAGCAGGGACCCCTCGAATTTTCAAATCCCAAAAAACATTTGCCCAATGCTGTACAGCTTGAGATTGACGTCAGGTGCATTGCACTTCTTGATATATCTAGAAGAATGAAATGAATAATTGTACGTAGGCATGGCCGACCGGTTAGTGTGTTGGATTTCCAAGAATGACATGGAGGGTTCGGCAACCAGACAGGGCCTGTCCTTTTTACGGCATATAATCTACAACTAAAACCAGTTCGTTTTGAGATGCTGAATCGAAAGGTTCCAATCAGATTGGAAAATGGGAACTCTGAAAGATGAAGTTCTCGGAAATGTTCATGCGGGAGAGCGTTTTCAACATGACAAAAATATAAAATGCATCATATCTCGCTTTCTAGGCAAGATAGAGACCTTCGGTAGAAACCTTCAGACATCAGCACCTCGAGGTACCTCTGGTAAGCAAACTAAACGGGAACTCTGAGCGATAAGGTTTTTTCGAAAGTTTTCTTGCAGGGGAGCGTTTTCAAAATAACAAGCCTCATCTCATTCAATTAGTGCTAATCTTTGGACTAAAGAGGTGAGGGAATAAAGGAGATTAGCGCATTACACGGTAGCGGCAAGCGCCGCACGCCGTTCGGGTAGAAGACCAGCGAACCATTTCTCTCTTTCAGGAAACGTAGCATTGAGGTCACATTACAAGTTGAAAAGTAGTTCACACAGCAGAATCAAGCAACTAAGGAGGTTTGCAAAAAAAAAATCCCTCAGACCGGCGACCTTAGGACACTTGCCACTGTGCAGTCCTGCGTCCTACCAACTTGGCGCACTTGACTTCTAGTGTAGCCAGCAGATGCATATACGAGAATGTAATGGAGAAATCAACTACTTTTCACGGTAAGGACTCCGCTCCGACTGATTTCAAGATTGAGATTACCGAACACATTGCAAAACAACTCGTACAGCAATCCATCGATCCCCTTCCGAATCAGCCCAAATATAGATGCTAGCATAAAGACTATCGCTCTAGCAGCTAAGCTATCGATGATTGGTTATTAATTACCTCTAGGCAAAATATACGAGATTATTTATTGGAGAAATCACGCATTTTGAAAACGAGATGAACGAAGACGAACGTAGCAAATGGAACATACTGGTTTGCAAAAAACAACTAGAGCCTCTAGGACTGCATACATTACTGCGCGTTATAATTGATGTTCATGCATCAACTCGAATTGAACACAGTGTTAGATCAACTGACGACGGAAACAGCTTTATTCATATTATCTCAACGTAATATTTACATAAAGGAAGTTTAGGAAATAGTTTTCATCTAAGACCAAACTTGAAATCACTATCGATGATCATAACAATAGGAGAGATAAGAGCAATCATACAGCTATTATACTACTAGTGCATAAAGTGTAGGGCATTCCTATGAGCTACTAAGACGTCACAAAAAGAAACAATGTTACTTCTTCAAAAAGTTTTCCATAAATCGAGAAGAGGTATTAAAGTTGTTCAAAAAAGCGCAGAAAACTGTGGATACTTTCATGGGTTCGGTTTGAATTATCAAGGGTCATTCCCCGCTTTCCAAGATGAACAGCACAAAAAGTGAAACTATTCCTCAATGATAGCAAAACAGCAAAACGATAATGCGAAAAAACATTCATGAGTGGTTATGAGTTAATTGGTATGTAAAGAGTCCATTAAATTTCGACGGAACCTCCCAGCACAATTATGTTCTTCATTCACTGACTGGACGCTTTTTGAGTGGCTTCTACAGCCTGTGAAGTAGCAGCCTTCTGAAATAACCCAGCACTTCTATAACAAGGAAGAGCAATTGCATGTTAGAGCAAAGACGTTTACAAACTCACAACAACATACACTCGACGAGGAACACTTGTGGAAGTAACTACTGCAGTTTGCCCTAAATTTTTTGATAATAAGCATCGACGAAATAATTTTCGGTAAGATGGTGTACCTGTTTCATGCAAACCTTCGCCTTTGCCTTTTAGAAGATCAACGGTTTTCTCTTCCTAGAAGAAGTATCAATCTAATATTTATAGAAACTATGATTATTTGAGATGTGACAATATCAAATGAGATCGGGACAAGTCAAATATTCCATACAACTCAATTTATTCGCGGGTTAGTTCGTGGTTGACTTTTTTACCTCCACTCTGCTTCCAACTTCTCACTCACTCACTGAATAAGAGCCAGCCAAGGTAGAGCTTTCTAACAAGGGTTATACTTCGCTCAATTTGCCAATGAAACTTGGTATCTGGAGTTCCGTGGGAGACTTCGAAATATCATGTACATTATACGCATTTACTATTAAAAATAACCAATACCCATTGTTCAATAACTGGAAAAAGTTTTTCTTTTTTGCACTTTAGCTACTCAGAGATAGACTTTCAATCATAACAAACCGCCATTAATTCGGCATCGAAAGGATGAACGTGCGACGCAGATCTTGGAACAGCTGCTAACCTATAAACAGGCCTCGATCCTAAAAAAAGAGCACGTTGGAATTAAATGGAAATGCAGTTGGAAGTGAAAAGTTTATAAATCAAACACACTCCCTACTTGTACTACTGGTACATCCTTTGAAATTACTCACCGTTAGAAGCTAAAGAAGTTGTTCCTGCTTTCGACGAAGTTGGGACAGCTTTAGCCGTATAGGTTTGTCGCACCGTTACAGTCGTTTTTTCTGACTTCCTTGCCAAAGAGTCCGTTATAAACGACCTTGTTGTTGGACTAATGGATCGGCTAGTTTTCGATGTTCTCTCGTACGGATGATCACGCGAAGGTACAACACGAGGCTTAAGCGATATTTCAGGTGAATCCCAACCATTTTCATTTGCATTTTTTTCGCTGTTCTGACTTTGGGAGTGAGGAGAGCTTCTTCTATTACTTTGCGATGCATCCAAAACGCAGGAACTTCTCTCATGTGTTAGAGATTGAGTCGATGATGATTCATCGGGACTGATTTCAACCTCATAACAAGCCGACGGAGTAGGACTTGGTGTCGGAGAGTGCGAAGATTCCGGATAAGGACTAACAAATTGAACATGACCACCCTCATCGGATGTCGTAGCGACTGACTCAGTCCTTTCAGCTGATGTGGGAACTGCGGACCATTCACGTACCGCACGAGCTGGTGGCGATTGTAAAGCAGCCTGAAACAGTAAACGTGAGCAATTATCGTATAAAAAACGAGCTTGTGGCCGCTTCGACTACAACCTGCTGCTAAAACTTTGGTCTCTGCTATCTACAGTGCCGATCAGTATACAGAACCTGTTTACAGCTCCCCAAAAGAGGAGAGAGCATGCATAGTCACCAATCATCAAATGCGTTTCAAACTAACATGCAGCTAACAATAAGATAAATAAGTACAGTGCAATGGGACGAATTTTTCCGACAGGGGAGGAGGACTGTCGTCGAAAGAAAAGCCAAAAAGACTAATGTCCACCTCACTTTCCTTTTTAATCGGTCATATTTCATAATCACTGCAGTAAGTGCAGATGTAGCGCTTCTGGTGAAAACTGGTTTCGAGTGAACACTGACAGAGCACTTTATAAGCATGCGATTCCCGTAAATATGAGTAATAAACGGAAAAGTTTTCTATCACCGCAAAATTTGTCTGGTATGGACTGCATGGAAGGTGAAATTAGAAAAACAAGCGAGCAAAAGGCAGAAGCTCAATAAGTACCTCGATTGCTGGATGTCTACGTTTTCTCGACACAGGCGGTGCTCCTCGACCTGCATGAGATTCTGATTCGTTGGTCGATGATAGTTCCACCAACACTCCATCCCTGGAGACCAGAGAAATTACCTAGTCTTAATCCTCTGGAATCGATGAATAACATTTTCATTCTGATTGGCCTACCGAAATGTATACCGCTTCTCTGTTGGAGTCGAGGAAGAGGCGACGGAGTATCGCCCACTAAAGAAATAGGTGAAGAACTTTCATTTGATGAACTTAAACTGATAAACTTCTATGAACAAATAAAGAAACAGATCAGTCAAATTTTGGTAACATGATAAAAGCAGAACTGATCGAAAGGTACAAATTTTACCGTTTCTGTGCTTGAAGAGATTGTCCTAAGGAAGAATCGCCTCTGGAAAAGCATGATTTTAACAAGTAGTTTTGAACACTAGTCAAATTGACTCTTTAAGCATAAGCATCACAGTTCATACAATCCAGAATAATTGTCCATTCTGATGGGTAGACCGGGAGGTCCGCACGTCTCAGAAGCACCAGGCTGACGATGCTGGAACATGAACTCTGACGTGAACGGTGATGAGTTATCGCCATCTGCGGGCGAATAATCTTCCTACAAAGCTTCCTTAGATGTCTTCCATTGTAAAATTACCAGTTGCCCGCGCGATGCAACTTCACTGCAAAAATAAACCAGAAACTAACCTCTTGCGGACGATCTCTTCGTTTATGGAATTCACAATAAAAAGGACTCTGAAACAAATGTTTCTATGAATATACATTATCTGAATGAGTAGGACTGCCCACCTTCAAGCAACACTCGGTAGAGAACTTCCTCTGGCATTTCATATGTGCAAATCCTGTACAACTTGGACTTTCACATCGACATCGCATATCAATGGTTCTCCGCTTGATTGCCATGTGGTCAGTACAAAATTCAGCTGAATAACAGAAGTCAGGCTACGTCAACCACATACACAATATAACAACCAATTTTACCAACCGATGAGGTTCATGTGCAGAATGAGGCAGAAAAAAAACTTGGAAAAAACACGAGCAAAGTCACCCCTAGCTACAAATCAGGTGATGAAAAAGAGAGATCGATGGAGATAGTGATTAGAAAAAGAGGAGAATTATTGCTGCCGATCAATTAAAAGACCACTAATATTGAAAGAGAATTCAATAATTTCACTAAGAAAAGCAAAGTTACTGATGCAACTGTATTAGAAAGTAAAAGGGGGAATGAACAAACAACCGCCAGCTCGCTTAATAAGATTACTAAATTAGTGGCCAGGAAGAGAGAATGGCGAAGAAGGCACCACGATGATAAAGACGACAGAATGAATAAAAAGGGAGCACGCTCATATGACTCCAATTAAGAAGAATGGAGTACAAGATTGAGAATAATCTATGGCTCTAGCCTGTTGCCGAGTTATTGTAACATTTGGCAATTTTGTACAATTCAACACTAAAAAAGAGGCTTACGTGCTACAGAACGCAATTTAGCCAAATGGGCAGTAGAGGCTGTCACGTCCCATGGACCGAACCATGACGATGCACAATCGTATGCTTAACAAGGACATCAGTTCGGGTAGTGGAAAACCTCAGAAAAAAAAACCGTCATTGAAAAAACATACTGTCATCAGCAGCAGGCCATTCTGACGCACTCATTGAATCGACATCGTGTGGGTCATCTTCCCAGTATAATACCTGCAAAATCCCTTTTGACAGTGACAAAATGAATAATATTTATTCAAGTAAAATCCGTTCAATTTGCCTTGTACATAGAATCCACCAGATCAGCGTCTATATCAACGATAATACCGCGAAAATAACGAGCTATATGGGATCTGCTCTTCGACGCACGATATTCATGATTGTAATGGGGATTTCGAACCTAAAACAAGCACAAATAGTATGAAAGCACACATAACCAACTACGGTTAAATGCTTTAAAAAGCTGTGGAACTCACATAAATGCGATCGAAAATTTGAAATAAAAAGCCTGTGCCTGGATTCACCAATTTCCCCTCTTCGTTGTAAACTGGTACATAAACAGGAGCCACTTGTTGTTTTAACTAGAACACAACCATTAAAATTAACCCTTGAAAGAACGCTGACATACATTACACGCAGGGGTCGTCTTTTTCATGCTTCCACCAACCCCCTACCTCTATCGAATATCAACCGAAGCTGCCCTAAATGTTTGGTATAAACAACTTATTTAACTTATCTACTACAAAGAATAGAAAAATGAGCTAGCTAGCTTATTGATTTGTTATTTTTTGTTGTATATGGAAAGGCCATGAATGATTGCGAAAGCAACTCAAATGTGAGCTCAGATAGGAAACGGTTTACACACGCATTCACCAGTACCCCTGACTCACTGAATGCTAAACAAAAAAACAAAACCAAAGGATAAGATGGAAAGAATTAGCCTTGCCCTGTGCTGAACCGTGAACGTACGGGCGACAAACGCTAATGGTACTTTCCGTCGGGCATTCGCCCTTCGTTTATCAATATTTCATAATCAAACGAGCCATCCAGCCTCGTAACTGTTGCTATTGAGAGAATTTCGAAAATTGCTATCAGGAGAAAACGATATCGTGATGGAAGTGAATTCATCTGTTCCTAGTACTTTACTAATGGAACTGCAAAATTACCAACCTTCTTTCGACTCATCACCAACGAACTGGCATACATTTTTAAATCCTTTACTGAGTCCAGGTGAGGGTTATCGTATTCATCCTCTGCAGGATCCTTAACATGCAGAAGTAATAGTATATGGAACCACTGTGACTTTCGTGAGTCGAAAAGGTACCGACAACTGAAATAATATCTCACCAGGAACCCCTTTTTACCCTTCTTTGCCGCCTTCGAGCGCGATTGATCCAGCTCCATCTCATCTGAAAACAGATTGAGCAACTGACCGCAAGATGTATTGAAGAATTTCAATAAAACGAGAAACTCGTTTAAAAAATACAAATACAAATACATAGTACAAATACATGCATTACCGAAAGGAACCGGATTGACCCATGGTGGACAGGTCTCGTCTCTCCATGCATGACGTGCGAACATGATCTGAAGTGTGTTTACAGTCAACAGAAAAACAAAAAATGTTTACATCAAAAAGGTACCCCTTACCTCGAATGGTGTTCTACTGGGATCGAAAAACTTGGATGGACGCTGATTTTGCTCTATGACCGCAAATGGTAACGCCTCGACCCAACGGTTGGTGGCCATTAATTCGATTTCAGCTCGACGATACAAAGCACGTACAAGATCACGAGTTAAGTTCCCCTGAAACCGAGTGCCTGCCCATGAGCTCACAAAAAAAGCAAAGGACAAACAAGGAAGTAGCCTAAAGAAAAACAACTGGAAATTCACGTATAACTAATAAAAAGACACACCCCAACACCCATGTTTTTGATTGGAACTTTGAATAACCTTTCGATATCCAGCATTACGTCTGCTATGATATGTGAATACTCTGCCGAATACGTTCTGTAGACCTCTGAAAAAAGCTTATGGAGTAATTTAACTGACGATCGCAACCTTACCAATGTAATTACAATTTATTGGTTCAACCTTACCGGGTGGCCCAAAGGATCCGAAAATATCCATTACGTGACGAACGATGATGGCTAGATCCGGACTATCAGTCAAAGCCCGAGCAAACGTGTAACCAGAGTACAGATCAGTCAAGAAAAGTGCTTGACTGTATGAACGCTCTCCATACATGGTTTCCTCCATCACTAGTATATCGATCTTAAAATGTTGTAATGAAAACACAGCAACTAATACTTCGAGCGTGTAGCTGCTGAAGTAAACAGCGTGACATATTATAACCAAGTGTAAAAAATTTAGAAAAAACCACTAAGGAGACCTGTACGTATTGCATCGGTTTCCTTCCAATAGACCTCGGTGGAGCTGGAAACACAACTCGGGCTCCCTTGAGCAAGTCATATTTGGAAACTTCCCGCATCTGCAATCACAGCTTATTGATCAGCAATAATTGAGTAAATGTGAAGTTCATATCTGCTAGTGTTGGAGAATTACACACCTCTAATAAAACGGTAAATACGAAGTGAATGGAAAATAGGATGAGAAAGGGGAAACAAGGATAAAGAAGTGTAAGAGCACTTCATAAAATATAACAATCTCCGCTCCAAGCGTCATGTTCCATAGAAAAAAAAACATTCAGCTCTAAAACGGGACAATCAAAAAAGGGGTGAGGAAGCTAGCTCATAATACTGCACTGTGCTCCTATTCCTGCTACTCTGAATTGCTAATTGAAGGGGGGCCCAGAGTTGGTTAGGCAAGGACATGGTGTACCTTTTGTTTCAAGATATAGTGTTGTTGCAATCACTATTAAAACTTTTCTAGAGACTAGAAAGAACTCACGTTAGACTTTGTAGCAATACCTACGTATTGAGAGTCAACCGCACTTAGAATCTCGTTTTGCGAACGTTCGTGAAGAGTAGCATAACACATGCGCCAGACCTTAATATGGTAAATTGATTTACCTTCCATTCATATTCATAAGATCACTTGAAAACGTATTTGGCTTCTAGTATTATGTTACAGCCAGCCTATTCTTAATCAAAGGCTTCCATCATCCCGTACGAGCATGCGGTCACATTGCGAAATACCTCGTTGACTTCGCTTTTCCGAAGATATATCCTTCCTACGTCATCGTTCACACGTAACCGCAGCCCAGGTGGGCAAAAAAATTGTTCTTCTGTCCACTCCTCTACCATAACTTCTCCACTGTTTCTTATATTTTCAATGGCTAAGCGAAGTGATTCATCCTCGATCTAAACTAAGCATGACACATTTTTGATAAGACTATTTAGATAATAGAACTTTTGATATAAACTATCACATATTTAAGCTAAATACAGCTAGTCGAGAGAAAGAGTAAAACTTACGCTTTCTAATGTACACCGCTCTGCCAAAACCTCCGCAATTTTGTCGTAAATGACGTCATCAAGCGGAACCAATAGATTAATAAACAATGCTAGAAAACACGAATGTTCAGGACGAGATCGCATCCACAAAAAACAGCCTTCAGTTTGAAAAAAAAATGTGTAAATAAATTGGTGGGAGTATCTTAACCTACTGACGTTTTGGTTTCGGCGTAATTTTTGACGAAAACCCTGGTGGTGGTGGTGTTTGAGTAGCATTTATGGTGATAATGTCCCCTTTCGAGTCCATCGACATCTTCTCTTTGGGTTTAGGAATTCTGAGGAAGACAAAGTTTATTGGTGGGCTTATGACAGTGATGACAATATTATATGTGTATACTTAACGCCCAACAAGAAGATAAGACCAAGTACTGCAGAAGGTGAACAAAACCCGAATTCCTACCTGGAGGACATCCGGCGTGTAACTGAATCTTGGGCAGACGACGAACCTTCTTGCGCAGAACAACGCCGAAGGTGCGCTGCCTACAATGACATTATTTTCGACGTTCGTGATTTTAACGCTGTAGAAAAAATTCAACTATTACAGTACCGGTCGAGCAGAATATCTTGCTGAGGGGGGTAGTGCCAGTAGACGCTTATCATCATCGGAGAGCGTGCCTGGTTCTTGTCTCTCCAGTTCAGCCACCAACATATGACGTAACTGTTAAAACCACATATAAACAGCGTTGATATTTAGGGCCCGTTTCTCGAACAAAGGTTTGCACAGTGTGCTCGGAAGATGAATAGATTACTTCTACAGAAGCATGAATGTAGATATTGAGACTACGTAAAGCAAGGACGGTTTTTTTTTCCGCTCGAAAATCGCGGAATGCGGAAAAATGGAAGTAGAAAAAACTCAAAAACAGCAAAATAGTTTCAGTTTATTGAAACTGAACTGGTTAAGCTTTCTCAAAGTATACTATTTAAGTCGAAAAGACTCCAAAACACAACCAGATGCAGGGTGGAAAATGTCAACGAATTGAGTTTCTCATATTGAACATTTCCGAACAAATACGAAGTTCAAAAAGTAAATTCGTTTTAAGATAACCAGATGGCGTCGCGAGAATGATCTCTCAAAATATTCTTAAAACCAATTTAAAACTGAAAAATCTACTATAATCCGTACTAACGATGCAAGAGCCTACCCGAATTTCAGGTGGAAATCCCACGAAGAGCTGCTGTATATGAGCGAGGGCTGTACATATAGGATTCTCCTCCCTTTTCTTGACTGCTATTACTTTTTGAATACATTTGTCTCTAAAATACAACATTGCAATTGCGACTACAAGTAGAATGCTGCCGTAAAATGAATTTACCTCAGAGACGGAGAAAGAAACACTTTTGAAGTGCGCATATGTACCATAACTACAGGCAATTCTCCCATAATCTCGTCGTAGAAATCTACCGCCGCCTAAAACGCAAAAAGATGCAGAGAAAGAATTGCAGTTGATTGTGTGAACACTCACACCAAAATCTCCCGACGAGCTCATATTATCCAGTAGCTTTCGTTCCTGTGGTGTACATGGTTGAGGAGCGTCGTCCAGAACCTCCTTGCAGAACATATCGTACAACTCGTCGGTGATTTGATCAAGCTACAAACGGTTGTTTTACGCAACTAAAAGCTAGAAGAGTATGCTCGTTTCTCTTTTACATGCTAAACGAAAATCAAAAACATCAAACGCCTACACTCACCCTTACATAGTTTTCGGGCATAGGATTTGGTGGAAAGCCTTTCCTCGGCATGCGAATGTAAGCTGAAACAGTATTTATAACACAAACTCTTCACGGTGAAGTTTGGGACTCACTTTTTGGGACAGGTGCCGCTGTGATTGCTTTCGCAGTGTGGCATCCTCCATGGGAATCCGAAGTTGAATCCTAAATGAATGCAACCCAGAAAGTTGCAATGCTAAAGGAATCAGAGCAAAAATATTTTTTTACTAGAGCGAATATTAAGGGAGGAATCATTCCAACAAAAGAATTTATTGCGAAAACATTAGCAAAAATGTTGACAACTCGAATTCACGAGCAACCTCGATAAATACGAGAAGTTAAGAAGATAACTTCATGAAAACTTTCCGCAAAACGAACTCCGCCCACTAATATTACTGCTCGTGTTCGTCAATGAGTCAAGTTCGTTTGCTTAGTTCCTATTATGCCTAAAGACAATTGAGCGTTGCAAGAAACTGAGTGAGCGGCACAATAAAAGATATCCTGATGGAACTCAGACTTTTATCCACGTAGTACCACAAAACACTAAATAAAGAATGCAATAAACGATTCTCAAGAAATTACTTGAGGGTTTACAAACAAACTTACTGGCTGCGATTGCACTTCGCTGTCCAAGGGAATGCATTTCTGCTCACCTCCCGGAGGCATGTTTCTGATATCTAAAACACACTGCAATTTCCTCTAATATGAGATGATGACAAGGAATTTCAACAGTCTCAAGTTCTCATGGAAAATCCGCTGAAAGAATTACTAGATAAGTTGTAACTTTCATTCTTCTGAAGAGTTTTTATTTCTTCTTTCGGTCTGTTTTACCAAGAAGGATGGAAAGATGTTTAAAGCTAATACCTGTGCTAATCATCCCATAGTACAGGTCGAGATTTCAAGCGTGTTCGACTAAAAGGAAGCCTCACTCACCTTGAGCTAAATTTCCCACCTCTTGCTGCCGGATACAAAGCTGGAAAATGTCTTGTCCCGGAGTCAAGCTATTGCCTAAAAGCATCCATATTTTAGTGACCCCAGAAGCTGTGAGGAATATTCGAAGTGCGCATACGGAAAAATTATCACTTATGAAATCAAACAAACATCTAAAACTAGCGGACATGGAAACACCTAACTGCAAGAGAAGTAAAGAGAAGCAAGGAAGTTACCATTCTGAGGTTTGTGAAGCTAGTTTTGCGTAACGTCACATGCTGGTGTTAGAAAATTTACGAATTATCACAGGTTAACTATTTTTCGAGAAACTTTTAAAAAATTGAACAGGTTTCAAAAGCTCTTTTCTACTGAAGCACCTCATGAGCTTTTCCTACCATAAAAATCAATCGCTGGTCTTATAAGCACACCAAATGACATTAAAATTGATGCTCTCAAGAGGCGCATGATGTCAACAACGTACTATAATCTGCATTTAATTACAACTGACATCCTCCAAGGGAGACAACCTGAGGATGTGACGTTGTGCAATGAATACCAAACATGTTCTCAGGGACAAACAGAACAATAGAAGGAAACTGTGTGAGCGTGCGGGGCGGTGACGGCCACGTACGAGTTCGCGCTGGAGGTGCAAGAGTGCAGAGAAGAAGAGCGCCACAAAGAGTGCTGCGTGAAAATGCGGGTATATGTACGAACGTGCGTCCGAGGATACGCGCGGCAAATTGCGCGGCGAAGTTCGTAAGAATTTGAACGACTTTGACGCCTATCATTGGGGCCCAAGTTTGANAGTCGCACAAATCGTCACGAACTTCGCCGCGCAATTTGCCGCGCGCACTCTCGGACGCACGTTCGTACTGTCCCCCTGAAAATGCCCATAGAAGGTAGTGTATTTGCGTACTTCGCACGAATACCGTACCGTACACTAACGCGTAAATTTTGCATTCTGCAATGGAATTCCATCATCTGTATTTATTTTAAGTGGGCGCTTTCAAGGAGGTGCCGATGGATGCACCAGGTGCCGGTACAGGCATCTATTATGACCACGGCCAGTCTTTTCAAGGTTTAAAGGCGCAGATTACCATTGTCGGTTGCCCAGCAGTTCGATGGATTTTAACGTCTCGTGAACGTATGACACAGTAACCCCCTAGTACCTCACGAGTACCTGTACAAGATATGCGTTTCTATCAGTTTGCTGCATGGAGTAGGAAGCACTGTCATGATAATAGAATGACGTAGTAGTGGCGTTACGCTTATGAATCTGGATTGGTGCTGATCACATTTCGTTGTTTTCATTACAGCTCACTTCATTGGATATAGCTCCCCATTATCATAGTCTCATAGAGGCAATTGAATCAAGACTCTATCAAGTATTACCCACAAGTTCCTATGTATAAGTCATGGTATTTTGGGACGCAAATCTTTGAAGGCACAGTTAGCGATAAAAAAGGTTTCCGAGTTCTCCCTCTATGAAGACCCAGTGACCCCCAATTGTAAGAGGGAGGACGCTAACGAGTCCCAAACCTCAACAGCTAGGGCATAGTGGGAGTCCTGGACTTCCCGCTCCTCGATCGATGTCACGTCAGTGGAGTGTCGAGACGATACAGTTGCAGTATTCGTTCTAGGACCCACACACAATCAGCTGATCGCCGAGTGATGAGACGATACTTTCTCCCATTTTGTTCTCTGTTATTCTCTTTGCTGCTGCGATCCTTATATCGATTTTCTACATCAAGAGGCTGAAAAATATGGGTTGTTTTTGCAATGACGGGCATTGTGAAGCTCGTCCAAACATCCCACTCTGCCTCATTTTTCTGGTCTCACTCTCGTACAGCCCCCTTTTTCATGATTTTTCGAAGCCTTTTTCACTTCGGAAACACCGATTCATGCAGCTCCTCCACCTTCATCGCACTATTTTCCCTCTTATCTTCCATTTTTCGTCATAATCTGGATTACCAAGGTTATCGTGGACTGTACCTTCGATACGCAAATTCTCACACGATTCGTCGAAAGGGGCCTCGGACTATGACATGGGTTGGGTGAGGGAAGCTATGGTGTTACTGCAACAGCCGGGTGCTCGCATGAATTTTTGTTTCTGTCTAACCCATATGACGGGATTTGCGTTTTTCATTTCATTTCCTGTTTCTGAACATCTCGACCAATTGCAATAATTACATGAACGGTGGAAGAAATGAGCGTGAAGTTGAAGTGTTACTAGGCAACACTACTTATGTGGAGTTAAGGCGCTGAGCTGGTGACAAGGTCTTTGTGCCACTGCATTAGTGGTGTCTAACAATAAGTTTTCCTGCTCGTGCCATGCGCCTAGAAAGTGTCAAGCTGCTTTGCTAATGCTGTAAGTGGTGCAGGACACCTGTAGGTTGAAGTGAAAGAAGCAGCGAGCAGAAGAGCATGTTTATCCGCTGCTAGCGAAGGGTGGGCGTTCGTTTCAAACTACTTGAGCTGGCGCCGAAAGTCACGGTCTGGAAGCTCGCCCTCTTCGTCGCGCCGTTGCGATTCTGCACATCACAGCCCGCAGCGATCGATTCGCGGCGTCGCGACAGATGGAACAACGCCCTCTGTTGGCCGGGTGCCAACCAGAGTCAGCAATGTCACGGATTATGACGGATGGAAGGACACAAACTTCTAAGTTTATCCCAATAAATGACCTTCACTCGCCGCCGTTATCAAAGGCTCAAAAGAGGGGAAGATGCGGATGTGGGGTCTTCCACAGAACGGCGTGTTGGAATGTAAAGGTAAGGGTTAGATTTGAGACTACAGAAGTGTTTGGTTACCGTAACTGCTGTGCAACTACTGCCGCGTTCAGTGCATGACTGCGACCGTGAGAATCTGGATGCAAAGTCTGTTACATAGGAGATGGAGGGTGAGTTGAAGACTGGAGTTTACATGTGGTGATTTGTGCTCATATCTGTTAGGGATGGCTGGCAGTATGATTCTACTTGACGACAACTGGCTCTCTCACTTGACACTTTTGATTGACAGAAGAGATATGTACAGCAAAAAATCAACACACAACCAGCTATCAAACAAAGTGTACTGCAAAAAACAGGCAAGTATGTAGTATAGTGAGTGATCAGAGTTTGGTCAATAAGTGCTAGTTCCCGACCCAAACGATGAATGACGGACTTCAGTTCCCGGAATTGCACGCAAGAATTATGTGGTCTGTAGGTACTGCAGTTATGCAATACACCTGTGGTACATTGATACAAATACGATGCAGAACAGTTTATTGACGGCAACAACATCGAGCCGTACTCTTCGGTAAACTTCAGAACATATCGAAATTCTTATCAGTAGTTCGAGCAATTATGTCACGGAACCTCGGAACGGGATAGTTCAAAACTTCAAAGAAAGAATGTCTTCCTGAAAATGATCCCCTCACAACCATCATCACAAATTAGTGATCGTTTCCGTGAACGACGCATTATGCATGACAGTGGTAAAGGCATGAACATGATTGCAATTCTTTTCGAAATCTCAACTGTTACCGTCATGGGGTCCTCCAAGAAAATGGTGACATCACATTTTCTCAATGGAATCTTTTCCTGTAGTCTCATAGAGAATTCGAAAATTATCGTCCAAAATAATCATCGTTTTTTTTTTACAACATGACTTCCTTTGAATAACTTCCGCTGAATCTCTCGATCAAAGCAGTACTGGACAATTGTTTCCAGAGAGTTGGATTACATTTCGCGTAGATCAGAATTCGAATAGCCGATGATGTCATGTACAGAACACTGACAAGATCCCCGAGAGTTGTGTAGAGAGTTGAAGCTTGGAATGAGTCGTTTTCCCTGAAAAATAACAATTAAGAAACCGTTTATGCTCCGGTAGCGTTCAAAAGGCCAGAAATGTGGAAACGTCAGGGCTGTTGCAGTGAAAAATTTTGAAAACAGCTCAGTTTCCTTGGAGTCTTGAAAATGCTCCAATATTTTTGCATCGGAAAAGAGTTGTTTTCGAGAATCTTTACAAAAAATATTCTTGAAAAATTCCAATCGAACTCACTCGAAAAGTATAGACGCTTTTCCGAATTCTAATAGGGTGAGCATAAGGTGCAGTGAATTTGATACAAGATAGGTCGAAACAATTGCTACCTGAATGGAAAAAAAAGATCAGGAAATCTCTAATGAACTGTACTTATCTGAACTAAACTTCTCGAATCTTAAATTACATTACATTAATCAAATAATCGGTGAAAACGGTGGGTAGCACTTAATCTGTTTATAGGATGGAGCCATGGAATTGTGATTCCCTTCCATGGTTTCTAAAAAAGATCCGCGCAAATTTTATGAAACAGATTGAGGGTCGAAGTTGTAGCAACCATATTTAGGAGCAGTAGAAATCGTCACTTCTCTACTTGTTCCCCAAGTGCTCCTTGGAATGTCTGCCCGACTTTGCAATATATCTACCTATAAGCTACTTCATCCCATATCGAGTCTCTTCTTTATTTCATACTGTTGACAACTTTTTTCTTTTTTTTTTCTTGGGGGAGACGGGGGAGGGGAGTTGGGGGATAGACGAATTAGACAACGGGAGTAAACTTTGAAACAAACCATCGAGTGCACAGCGTTTCGAATTTGAGGTGTCATTTTATAGCGCCGTAATGACGAAAGTATCGATGACCGAAGACCAGGCTGAAATACAGGAAGTTCTTCCAACATTCTACATCACATTCCAAGTCAAAGATCTTACCAACTGTGCAAAATCGGCCTTCCGTGTTCGGCTATTCATTTTGTAAAGTTTTCGAATGATAACTACGTTCAATGTAATGAGCGTGACAAATGGCAGAAATGTTTGCAGAAAGGCGATTCCGTAGAGGTCAAAAGCAACGTACATCTTACTATTCTGAAAGATGAAGGTGCAATGATTCCTCTCGCCTCTGCCTCCTCTCCGTAAAGTAGAAACTGAAACCAACCTTTGCCCATGGAAGAATGTCAACGGCCAGGGTGCGAAAATAATCTGTGCATAAAGGGAATCTCGAGACGGTAAGGACAGCAGCGGCAGGTGCTCGGATTAGAACTGCTGCTAGTACCAGCACTACAACTGAGAGAGGGCGAGCGCTTGAGCTGGCGCCAGATCGTCTGAAATTATTCACATCAGTTTCTGAAACTGATTTGTTATGAATTAGACCACAGTGAGACGAATTGAGCAAAATTCCGATTAAACCATTGACAGAAGGAATGGTTCCACGACTTTGGTCTATACTGTATGTTCAAAACCCCTTTTGTTGAAAACCTCTTCCTTATCACAGGCTGGCTCTGATTTGAAAGTTATTTTGAGAACAGGTCAGAACGACATCTGCAAAATACAAGAAATGTAAAAAAAAANAAAAAAAAACAAACTCTTTGGTGACAATCCATCTGTAGCGTTCGAAGGTGCCCATTATAAGCATGTAAGGGATAAGAAATTGGACGATTTTAGCTGTCGAAAACGCAAAAACAATGTATTCGTGGTAGAAAGCGAATAGACCCTGAAAGTTTTCGTATGCAAATGAATTCCATAAAGAGAAGCCAAGAAGACAGGAATGGTTTGTGATATCGGGTACCTTGGGCCTGATGCCTACTAATTGGTAAGGTGTTCATAACTTCTAGGTGGTCTGCTTGGAAAAAAATTAGTGCAAAAAAATTTGGAAACTCGAATGTCATGATTGATTTCCTCAAAGAAAGAACTTCAGGGCAAACAAACGTAGGACCGTTATACACAGGTATGTAGTAATCTAGAAGGGTGATCAGTATAAAGCGAAACGTGATGTTATGCTTCTTATCCACTCTCCAAACGGGCGTTGAGCCTAAACGAGGATTTTCATCCGCAAATGTGTAGCTGTGGAGCCTACTGTTCATTTTAAAGCGATAACATTTGTCATTGAACCTTTTCTCAATCATAAGTTAATTTACATTCTTGATGACCAATGTCAGAGCCCATTCTGTGGCTTACGCTTTTCCGAGTGATTCCGAGTGAAGAAGGTGGTAAAAGACCAGAATATCAAAAATAACACACGTTCCCACAAAAAGATGTGTGAGGAGAGTTGCTAAGTTGGGGTTTGAACAGTAGGCGAAAAATGTTCAATATCAAGATGAATTGCTGATATGACGGCAACCAATGATTGCTTAAAAATGAAGATAAAAATAAATGGGTTCAATGAGATGTGCAATGCATTTAGCTTTCATTGTGATTGGCATGGCCCTTACATTTTCCAATCACTGATCGTCAATTTTTAGAACATTTTTTTTGTAGAAGTCAACCTCGTAAAACGCCAAGATTTTGTCGAGAAATCAACTTTACGCTCGGTTCGACTTAACTGACGAACTGGTTACTTGGTTTTGGACTTGTAGAGGAACGAGAAGGGACCTCATGAAAGATGGCTGACGCTACGAAACAGTCTAAAGGCCAAGCACGAACCTAAATGCCTCTCCCAGCAAAAAATCCATTAGGGGAGGCATCTCAAAAGAAATACGACGGAAATCAAATTAGAGCTGGTCTTTCGACGTGTACAATTCTCGTTACAGTTAGTCAGTATTGTTTCAATGATTTCCTTAATAACTTTCATTAAAAAAAATACTTCAAAGCTTACTGGTAGCTCGAGGTATATCATGTTGACGTCTACGACGAAAATCAACACAAAACAGAAGCAGATCAGAGCGTCGAGCAAGGCCAGAAATCCTGGGAATAGCGATGGGGGACGTGTGGGCGACATTCGAAACAGTAGAATCAGTAGCAGATTCGAGAAAAATCCTAAACAAAGAGATTAATCACCAAAAACTTTTGATCAGTCAATTGATTTATTTATTCATATTCAACAAATTGCAAAATAGATTGAATTAATTTGGGCTGTAGTAATAAAGCGACCAAAACGGAGGATAGCCTGGCTATCGATGTCTGGGACAAGTTTTCGATGATCTAGTTCATCTAACGCAAACTTCTGAGTTCCTGAATTTGATTAATACTCTCTTATTTAAAACTGCTGATGAGGATTGGACGTATCTGAATGGTAAGAAGTCTTGTGCTAGTAACCGAAATCTAAAAAAACAGTAGTCCCTCTTGATGGAACAGCAGTCCATTTCCGGTAGCCTTGGATCTTTGAAGCTCAATGGGAGTAGAAGGTGAAAAATCGCAGGACTATCGTTGCTGAAGAGCTCAGAATAAACCGAAGTTTTTTTTTCAGATCAGTGACAGCAATGAAATGAGAAGAAATAAAAAAGGAGAAATATTCAATGCACTTCAAGCAAGTCCAGGCTTTGGTGTACCGTTCAATTCATATATTCGCAATTTGACTTATTGAATGTAAGCTAAATCAGAAAAAACACCGACAAAGGCGGAAATACTGTAGGAAATTGATTGAGTCACAGGAATTTTTTGAAGATGTCTTTTGAGGTTTTCCACTGAAATGCTGCCTCTCAGAGCAAGCCAATTCATAGGAATGGATTGTTTGTAGATTGAATGCAGAAAGAATTTTCCTCACCGAAAACAGCTATTACTCCAGCCACCGAAATGTAGACGAATCGAGTAACGGTGACACGTTCTGTGTAGCCGCAAATACCGTCTATGACTGTCACGCTGTCCAACGACGATATATTACCGTAATACATCGTAACGTACTGTAATTGAAAATATTATATCAACTAGCGACAGGAAATTACAATTATTTCGGAAGGCTAAGCAAGACAGGTGGTTTTCAATAAAGCAGAGACAGTGGGACGAACCAATAACACCAAGAGAATAGACCAACTAGTCATGGCTTTATAGGGCAGCCAACACAGAGAGGAAAACGAACTGAAGCAATAAAAAACACAATTTCAATGGAATGCCCGTTGAGATGTGATGCCTTTCGGGCTTAATTCCAAGAGCCAGCACACATAATTTCGAGTCATCTGCGTTACACCACGATGAATAGGGAAGACACTGCATAATGGCGTGAATGAATTGTTCAAGGAACCCATTACTGCTGTTACACTTTGGCATGATTCGATTGCGTAGCTTATTCTTTAAATCTTCATCTCTCTTTCTTTCAGCTTTCAGCTGGGAATCTAAGGCTCGATAGTGAATGTGTGACAGGTGATGGCCAATTCAGGCCTGAGGAAAGCTTCGGTAAACTACAAAAGAGCGCTCGCATAGCCTGATTCATGTGATGTCCTTTCAATGGTTCGTGGCGATTCTGTTTTCACTCTACCATGAATCATTCAAAGCTTTTGAGCAGTTTAAGAGAAAAACGAAAAAAAGAGTATGAAAAAGTGTTTGTATATGCGTATTGCCATGGTGGGAACAACATTTGGTAGAGCTAAAAGAACAGTTACTGCTACAAGAGCCGCCCCGTGGGTGGCGCCCGACTAATTGAAGTCGGGCCTGTCAAGTCACCAGTTCCTGAAGCAGTTCAGATCGTAAATGAACAAGACAGCCATATATAGATGACGCGGTGATGGAAAGGACAGCGTCCATCAGTGTACTATTCTATTTTCGTTCATCTCTTTCCAAATGAGAAGCCAGTCGACAATAAATAACATTATTGAATTCATCGATGAAGAAGTAATTAGTTCCGGTGTCCGCCCAAGGGAGCCCTCAAAATTGGAGCTGGAAAGCAAAGCAATACATTCCAAGTAATACCTGTCAACATATCCATTAAAGTGAGCTAATGAGTTCTGAGCTTTTCTTGGATTGTTTCCAAAACTTGCCGGGGTTAAAAATCACTCTCTATGGACATGAGTAACAATGCCCCGGCTCCAAAAATGATTTTTTTTCTCAACTTGGACGATTATGCAGTTCGCTAAAGCCTCGCTGACCGTCTCAAAATAAAAAGCGTGGATTGTTCATGGAATGTACCTCCATCCAAGCCATTTTGCTTATATTTATTCTTGTTTGCTTACCTAATTTCGACCAGATACGGGAGCGTGAAAGTCATGTTGCCCCTTTTGCCTCTTCCTGAAATTCCTATTTTCTGGACGTACGAGACTCGGTTTGCATTTATCGTGACAGACCATGGATGTCGCTCAGTCATTGTGCAAACCACTCTCATGAGTGGAAGGAAAGCAACGATCAAAAATACAGTGTTTTTAGACATATGAAAGATGATTAGTGAGATAATCAGGTGGATGAGTCAAGCGAGTGAGGAAGTGAGATGAAGGGTTACGGAAAATCCAAGCCAAACACCATAAAGTAATGTATACATTGAGAATACGAGCATTTTCGAAGTTTAACGCCTAGGGTCTGGGAGAAAGAAAGAGCAGTGGCTCATTGAGGTGAGACGGTACAGATCGTAACAACTTAAAGACGGAGGCTACTCTATGCCTCCTGCTTGGTGCTGCTGGTGAATGTGGCCATCAGTAGATACCCTCATGAAATCTACTAATACACGATGCTCTTTATTGTTACGCAAGGACATTCCCGACTTGTCGATCTTCGATCGCTGATAGAATTTTGTATTTTGACACTTCAATTCCATTTCATTCACTTCAATGGGTAGCACTCAGAACGCTGCGTCTCAAAGCTCTGCTCGAGCACTTACCAACCCTTCTAACAACTCCGAATTGTAGGAAAAGGCAAGTCGAATAACAGACAGGGAGGGAAGGGATCAGTCATGTGGTTCCATAACATTCTTCAAGCAGCCGCTAGCCTGATTTGGGCGCTAAAATCATTGAAGCGATGATTCTATAATACGATAAAAAAATTTAGGCAGAAGATTTTTTTGATCAGAGCTTGCAGACCCGATTATTTCGAGGTAGGGAAGACTGCTGCAAAACTGAAGATTGTAAAATCCGCCTCGCCCAACCCACCCTCCACCAACAAAAAATATACAGCAGTGAAGGCTTCCGAAAATCTCTACGACAAGTGGTATGCCCTTTATTTTCCCGTCACGAGGCCTCATCCCAAGTTTGCAAATTTTTGTTCCGTTTGGCTTGCAGGTGCTTTGCAGTCGCTCAACGAGGTCCAAAGACTTTTAATGGTGGATTAAAGCCTGAGAAGTTTAGCCCACCTTCACTGTTAGAAATCGAAGTTGCAACAAAACGTTGTAGGAGCTGCGGCGACGACAGCGCGAGGGAGGAACAATAAATCTAGGGGACCAGAGAGTTTGATACATGAAAAGTGGTCAGCATTGTATCTGCTGCACTGACAACAACTCCATATGGCTTCTTGAATGCTGAATGGGTCTGTGTGTAGAATATTTGCACAAAAAGTAATCACCATATGTTGCACTTTTGATAGGCTGGAGGCTTATATCTCCAAAATTCACCAGATGAAAAATGTAATGAAATTAGAAGGGCACGATTGCAATCAAATAGAGTGCCGGATAGAAATGGACCGTTCAACCTATATTTCTGAATTTTTTAACGGATATAAGAGAGTTTCTATAAGCTGCAGCACAACTTGTTGTCCCAGATAAGTAGCTGTAGTGGGCAAAAATGCCAAACGTGCAAAAGATGGGTGATCGTGATCGAAGTCTAGCTGCCGGCCTCCTCACTCTACCACTTCTGTTGTCGCTAGATCTAATCCAGAAGAGGACTAGTAAGTAGATTGAATCATAATCAGCCCTCTATCGCTCCGAAGCCCAGAATTCTAAGGCTTACGGATAATCAGAACCGAATAAATTCCATGAATTTCTCTGTGGCATTAATTTTTAATCATTATAAAATGGACTGCGGCGTGAATCTACATAAGTATTGCGTCTATAAAGTTCATTATTATAAATATTTATAACAGGCTTATTTAAAGAAAAATCCGAAGCAGCTGAAATTTTAAGTACTTTTATCTGCCTTATGACGGCACAAGTTAGTGTACTGTAGAGTTGAATTAGAGCTATGACTAATGCATCCTACGGTGCTGCGAAAATCGTAAGGAATACAAAAATGAAAACTGATAAATGATCTGATGCTACTCGCAACAAAACCTCTACTGAATACGATTAGCTCGACGCCTTCCCCTCCATAGTATTCTTACCATATTACAGCTTTAAGTAGACATGCCAGACAGTGCTTCCTCCCGGGGGAGGGAACTTACGTGCGTCCGTGAATGTGCGCGGCAAATTGCGCGGCAAAGTTCGTGGCGGTTCGCACGAGTCTGCCACCTACTACTGGCTTAGTAGGGTCAGCCAATCCTACTGATCTACTCTACTTCGAATTTGGGCCTCAACGATAGGCGCTGAAGTAGTTCAAATCGCCACGAACTTCGCCGCGGAATTCGTCGCGCGCAGTTTCGGACGCACGTATGTACCCATACCCCTATCTCCCCAATGCACCTTCCGCCAACTCTGGGAGCTCACTGCGATTCTTCCTAATGATGCCTTTCCATTATTCTTGCAAGCTCATTTTCCTTCACACCATTTTATAACAAACCCTGAAATGTTTATGAGCCTTCGTGACCATCGAAAGGCTTCCTTCGAATCGGTCTGCTCTCTTCGCTCTTCGCTATTTTTAACTGTTCCTCCAAATCAATTATGCACTGGATCTGAGATTTGAGATCACGGGTATGCCGAGTTATGTAAAAATGGTCTACAGAAAAGTACTCGCAACACACACTTTTCCTTCACCGTACGATTCAACTACGCCTTTTGTAAAGTTAAGCGTAAAATCCTGTGAAGATGTTTCCGGAAACGTCATAGGATCATAGCTATCTCGCTTGAGGAGTGAGTCGTAACTCTACTCCTTTCTTCCTTCCATGGTAGTCGCACAACTTGGAAAAATTTAAAACACAAGCAAAAAGACAGAAGCGTGGGGATGGGGAGGGGGATCGTCTTGAGACGTCGTCTCCAGGGGTAGGGGGGGGGGGGGGGGGTTAGAAACTTTTAGGCATTAAGCAAAGGCCTCACAGGCCTCGCTCATTTTCCAAATTGCATTCTATTGCAGAATATCTAAAAAATCGAACAATCGAAGTGGCGGTTCTAACCATTATCGAATATGAAGTGAAGAACAGTTTCCAAAAGGACTGGTTTTGGCATCATTCCCTTTACAAAGTGGTTCCAGCCCTATTTCGAGCAATGCTAACGAATTAGGAACCCATTCGGGTGTTTCACCGTGTGCACAAAGAATTAAACTTCTGCACAAGACTGAGAAAGACCAAAAATACAACAAGAAGGTTATTTATTTATATATTTATTTATTCATTTATTTTTGTCAGTTTGAACGCATGCAGAATCCGCAAATTTCGACAAGTGATGGAAAGTCATAATGTCATACGTCTGGACCTCCAAATTTTTGAATTGTTGTTCAGAAAGAAGGAACTCGCAGGAATTTCGAGAGCTTTGAAAGGAACTCGAGAGTCGTTCATAAGGCTAACGATAAGAGTGAAGTTTCGTAGAAACCTGTCTAATATGGAAAAAATGTCCTTAGTGATGCTGGAGGAGACATCCGGAGAGCAGTGGGCAGAGCTAAGGGCTTTCACGAAGAATTCTGGGGCCGTTAAAGCCTTCTACAAGGCACCTGCTCGCATCCACCTGTCCAGCTGTACGAGAAATGCGTTCGTTTTTAGTCTTATCCCAATCCTGCTGTACTTCATTGCCCTCGTACAGCACTTATTGAAGTTTCTTAAGGTGGATTTGACCATTTGAGCAATTAGCAAAAACCTTCAACACAGGGTCGCGAGTCAGTACATTTCGGAGCAAAAGTTTCTGCAATTAATAAATGAAGCCGAATTTACGGGCAAAACACCAAGTAAGCGTCATCTCTGGAGCTCAAACCTTGAACATTTTTGTCGGGTTTCAAGAGACAGCCGGATCTTCAAGGAAGAAGGGTCCCTGAACACAAGTCAAGCCTTTCCATTTCAATAACAGATAATAGACACCAAGAACTTTGCCAAATCGACACACTCGATCACTCCCAGTTAATGAAAAAAGGAAGTGCCTTGAGATAGAAGGAAGAAGGCCCCCACGTAGCCAGTAAGACGCCCTGTAGTGGTAGGTTCCAAATTTTTTTATCTTATTTCAAAATTCAAAACAAAGTACAAATCAATCGAACTATCAGGTGAGGGTTGGTAGAACGAGAACTTTTTTGTTTTTGAATAATTATTAGGTCCCTCACTTTAATCAAAATCTACTCATCTAGAGGTTACAAGCTTCAGATGTAGCAAAAAGGAGAAAGGAAGATTTCTGCGAGCAGACGGCTATGAAGAAACCTGAAGAAGGGGAGAGGGAAAAAGCCGCTAATGATTGGCTTATACGGTTTTTTTTTATAGTGCCAGCCTCCTGCTTAGGAGGGAGGATGGGCTTTTGTCAAGCTTTTTCTGGTAGTTTTCCATTATTTACACCAAGGGATCAGAATGGCTTGTTGTGTATGCTTGGCGGTTTCATGGCACCAACATTGCCAAACGACCCTGCGACCACTTGATGGCAGATGGGACCACTCAACGCAATATGGGAAGCAAACGTTTTGCCAACTAAAAACGTTCGAAATTCGTATGTGACGTGAATGTAAGCAGCTGCTAAAAAGGGATAGATGATCAGTTGCTCATCGTACATGTAGGCTAGGGAACGTCTCACACCTCTAAGGGTTGGCGGTGGTATACGAAAGAGTAGTCCGCTTCGTGAAAAGAGTAATATCGTTTGACAAGTAGATTTACAGTATACAGACTTGAACTCAGCTATCCATTTCGAAAGAGAATGAAAGCTTGACTAGCCCATAAGAGCTGCAAACCTGCAACTTTCGAAAAGATTTTTGCCCCGGGTTCTGTTTGGTGCTCCGTTCACATAAAGGATCTTGATAAAATTTGAGAGTCCAGCTTTGGATTCGGTTCTTCAGATAAAGATCACATAATCGAGATATGCCAATGGAACACCAGGTCTTCATTCGGGTATTCAGACGACAGCTTTTTGAGCGAGAGAAAGCTAGTAAAAGCGGATTTGTTTACGGAAGACATGTTTTGATGGCAGGTGAATCTCATAGATTCTTATGAGAGCTGTCTTAATAACCCCATTCACTAGTGATAAACAGCCTAATGTGCATGAGTGAAAAACGAAAGAAACGAATAAATCCAAGTTGACCTCTAGAAGAATTTCGTTTATGAAATATCGAAAAAAAAACTTGAGATACTTTCCTTAGAAAACCCCAAATTAGGTTCTGCCGGGGTTTTCTGTAATTTCCTCTACCAGATGGTCCGATTCGGGGTAAATGTTTTTGTTTTCATCTGCTCTCGCTACTTTTCAATCTTCTCACATGCATTTGACACTTTGTACCCCAGTAATCATGACTTTTTTCGAAAGCATAAAATGAATTGAGAATGATGCGAAAATCCAATGAAAATGAGTAATTTCGAAGAAGACATTTAACTGGTTGCAACAATATTATTTAAGTTTCGTGCTTCTATTCTGGCGATCGAAGGATGGCTTTGAAAGGATCAATGGATTGCTCGACATGCCTTACGCTATGGCTTTCATGCAGGCAAACTTGATTGCAACAGAATGATTCAGATTAGACAGCTGATTCCCCTAGCTACTACCCAGCCCTCCAAAATAAAGCAAGCACATAATTATGTAGGACCTCGAAGATTAGGGGCGGAGCTCGGTCTCATGCCATACTGTAGTAGCAGGGCCCGCGACAGTGATCTACGAACAAATAATGAATTACCACTTTGGAATTAGAGAATTCTGTCAGGCAATGGAGGTGAAACAATACTGCAGCACAGCTTTTATGGATGCTCAGTATCCCAGTTGACTGTTTAATTGGCAAAGGTATCTGGATCTTTGTCTCACCCTTACCGGGAAGGAGACAATGTCTGCGTATTTCTTTTCCTCACTCCAAAACGACCACCTTACCGCCTTTCACACTCCCTCAGTGCTTTAAATGATTGCGTCGCATATATTTCGAGCTGTCAATTTAAGAGGGCTATTTAATGAAATCTGCACAGAAATTCAATTCGGGAAATTTCCTACCTCCTTGCGATGTGGGAGAGACATTGAAAAACCTCCATCGGAAATAAACAGGGATTTAGTCATCAAGGTCACGGCGGATAAAAGTAGCCTTCCGAGCACCGAAGTTGGTGCCTTTATGGCTCAAAAAATATTCCTTAGTGAGTGGAAACATCTCGTTGCAATTCCCATGACCGCAATGATAGTTCAACTGAAAATTTTTACATAAGAGCCTGTAACAAAGAAATATCGGAACGAATTGGAATGGAAAAAAGAAGAGAGAAAGAGAGTGTGCGGTATAGCCGCGGGAACCGACATCTAACGAGTGGCCATGCTCGGGATATAGTATATCCCGAGCTTTTAGCCCTTCCATAGACCGAGGGATTTTTTTGAACGCTCGCTTACTTTGAATGTTTGAGCTTTCCAAATGTCTGATGCTTTTTATTCTATAAAAATTTTATATTTCCATATATTTTTNTTTTTGAAACATTCAAGTACTGCAATTACAAAAAATCCGAACAACCCAAAAGTAATCTAACCGCAATGCTCAACCAAAAAAGTGATGAAATGAAGATAAAATGAATGCTACTCAATCATTCTTTAGGTAGAACCTCTGCTTACAGCCGTGGTAGCTAGAAATAGCTATTTTTCTTAAATGAGCAATGTCCAGGAAACCAGCCAATGTTTGCAGAGGTCCCTGTAGCCTAGCATAAGACCAACTTACGATTGTACTAGTATCGACGGTGTCGATACTAATACGCTTATGAAAACATATCTTAGCCTGAATATTCCGAATCGCAAGGACTTTGAAGTGGAAATCCCAAACTGTGCAAAGCCAAAGTGCGGTGGATAATCGACAGAAGGTGAATTCCCTTTGATCCCTCGAGCAACTCCTCGACTTCATTTTCCTATACCTATAACCTATAAGAATTTCTTAAGGATTAATAGATCCTCATGAATAGGAGGAGAGACGCGACTAACGTCAGAATGGACCATGCAAATGAGGAACAGCGAATCATGAGGTGGGGAGTGGGCGTTTCTAGGTAGACAAAGGCTCCAGAGAGCCACTTTTTTCTCGTTTAAAGCTCGAGTGGGTGAAATCGTACCACACACGGGAAAGTAGTCCAGTGTGAGAGGATGAACACGAGTGCAGAATTGGCAATAAACCCGCACGACTTTCAAAGTTGTTGTAGGTTGCCTACAGAACGTCTTGGGACTTGGACCCGTTGAATCGGTAGAATACATGATAAATTCCATATTCTGTGCAGTTCCCATAACGCAATTCACCCTCAATTCTCCTTGTTCCATTTTCTGCCCATCATTGAAAGAAAAAATCGTCTTAAATAGTGGCCTCAAAAATTTATGAAATGCTACATCTTGAAAACCACCTGCTTTTTTCTCAAAGGAGATATTACGGTTGCTGCCATCGAAGGTGCTACTAGTAAAAATATGAAAATGAACATTCAAGATTCGTAAATATCCTCTCTGACTGGTAGATGTGGTAGATGTAGGAAACATCGAAATTATCTAACGAACTCTAATCAGCAACAATGACTCGAAAAAGTCGTTCAAGAGAGGTTTTGTCATAAACTAATACATCAGAGAGATATATTGGCTCATGAAGCTATAATGATGAAGAAAATTCATACGAATCCATATGCTCTGAGTCCATAATGGAAGGAATTGCGTAGAAATGGAAAAAGACCATGCCGCATGATTGATCAGCTCATCAAAATGCGCTAAGCAAGTGAGTTTTTCGAGTTAGCATATGAATATTTTACGTTAAGGAGAATGTGGACACTTCTATGTATGAGCTCTTCAGTGAATTGGTGGACTGTTCAAAGCCATGAAAATTCTGGTTACGTGGAGACAATCTCCAGAAAAGTGGAAGCAGTTCAGCTTCCCAAATCCATATAAATCTCATTACGTTTATGCTTAACAGAAAGGCAAACAATTCAGTTTAAAAAAACGGCATGAATCAAAGCGTTTCTGAAGTGAAAAGTCGATTGAAAATGATCCGCCTTTGTGCATTTCAGGCACCTATTGAAGGCGCTAATCTAAGCTTGTAGAGTTTTTGTAAGCATCAGTATATGACAAGTTTTTTTTCCGTCATTTTCGTCCCAAATGACTGTCTATTGCCTGCTATTGCGTTTTGTTTGCCTAGACGTGGTCGTTAGGTTCATATTCTGATAACAGCGGGAACTGATCATGACCACGTTCCTGCAGCGAATGATATACCATTTGTTCCTCCATTCATCAGGCAGACGAAGGAAAAAGGGTAGGGATCGGAAATTTGCAGCTTAACAAATGTCGGCTATTATTTCCTTATTCATTTCTGACGGCAGTGAAGTAATCCCAGTGATGACACTCTTCTGAGGTATGCTAACAGTAAAATCATTTCCAATGAATAAAGAACAGGAGGAAAAGAGGAAGACACTCATTAGGAAGTTTCCCGTCGGGATCTTTCTAAACCAACAGTTGAAATAAAGTCTATATATATAATTATTGAAGTTACTTGAAGAATAGTATGGAAAATATACAGAACATTACTCTCTATGATATTCTGAAATGATGACAAAGTCACCATCGCCGCTGATGAACGAGCTGCTTTCGAATTTCAACGAATTATTACGGCTCACCAAAATCGACACTGTGCTGCTCTTGCGTCTTCGATTTCGCGTTCATACCTAGCCTCATGCTAATAGCGTTTTAGAGCTTGGCCGCTGAAACGTTCCAGCTTATCTTTGTTTTTGGGGCGTAAGAAGGTTTTCTTGGAAGATTCGCTACGCATACATAGCTTACAGAACACTTCAGTACCCACCTCACTTATTCTTTGGTTTTTCCCATCAAAACTAAGCTCGAGTGTTATGCGGCCACTTAGAGGCCTATGGAGAAGCGGCATTGTTAATTGTTGTTCTGAAAGCACCAACTGTTCAACCTCAACTCGAGACCAAGCTTCTAATGCCTATGTATTAGGCTTACCCAATGTATATTACATTACTATTATAAAATGAGACATAATTTAATGTAAACAACTTCGTGATAGTATAAAATGAGCTGTAAGATGACTGTAATCTACATAAACGAGCGTTTGAATCAGACCACAAATAAGTCTTGACAAGCGTCAACTCATCAACATGGGCTCATATATCAAGAAGGGAGACTAGTCAATTGAGTAAAAGTGTTGTAAACACTTAGAATAATACTTTGAAGGAGAATCATCGATGAACCTTCAATACCAGTCCATAGTCAAGCAAGGATTCAGGCTATTCAGGCTGGCCTTACCCTAATACGATCTATCGAATAGTGTGATATGCTTTGATATATCCCTGAAACAATTACAAGGCTTGAAAAAAGACTGCAAATCCATCAGCGTATGCACATATCAGCAGACACATCCGAGCTCCACCTTTTCTCCCCTCCTTGTCCTGTGAAGAGCGTCTGCTCAGCCCTCAAAACTCTTTTGCCTCTTACGATACATTAAAAGCAGTAAAAAGAGTATTTTTACCCTAAAAGCGATTAAACTATCCATAGATTGCCCCAAACTGAAGGAAGAAGTTCATTCAAATGATGAGCCTGTCACGAAAAGCATTTCTCACGACAGTTACGAAAATGGGAAGGATCGGAGGGATGAAATCATCGAAGTGGCTTTCAAATGCCCCACTATCATATACCTAATACTTAGAAAAGATGAGAACAAGCACAATATGTTGATATGGTCGGAACGAGTGCGCGGCGCACCAATCTGTATTGGGTTGACTTGGATAGCTTCCTTGACCGAGGTGGGAGAGGAGGTGCTCTTTGGTCAAGCGACGCAAGGTTAGGCTGGAAAACACACTTAAACTTGATCTCCGTCCACTTCGTAAACTTGATTCCCCTTCAACCTCTCTAGGGTTGGTTCAAAATAGCCAGACTCGCCCGGATTCCACTCCAGCTTGCCCTGGCAAACCACTGTATCGGAGAAATGTGAGCGAGAGCGATTCTGAATGAAAGTTCAGTGTGTAGGTCCATCTTACAAGAAAACAAGACTGATTGAAATTAAAAGCTTTTAGATGAAGTCTCCGACTCCAAACAGTATAATAAGGTTCCCCTTAGAGACCCATCTGTCTCGAAACATGACTCGATAAAGAACGAAAAAATTGTAAAGCCTAAACAGCGTTGAAATTATTGTCTCAGAACGTATCACGATGTAGCCGAAGCAAATGATACAAATGTAGGTAATGATAGGCAACGAGAATTCCATTTTGCTAAGACCGCCTGTTTCGCTTAAGACATGAGCAGTGTGCCCTCTTATGCATTTTTTAACGAAGCTCCCTTGACGGGAGTTATCCTTTCGCTTCGTTCCCGTTGTGGCTTTCGGTTGCTTCAATACCAAGCGGTTCAACCGATTTATTGAATGGGAAGGACCACAAGTCAATGCTAAACCAAATATATGCGCCAGAGCCAGTGGGACAGAAGGGACTGAACCACGTAGCCGTCACTGTGAACACATAAGTTAACCAATACATATTTATGAAGTTTTCGGAACTAAAATTGTTAATAAAAAATTTGATAAAGTTCTGTAATCGTCTCTAAAAAATTATTTGAGTATTGACAACTGGTCAGTTAAAAACTAGAATGAATTGACTGATGTAAAATATTGTCCTAGAAGACCAGTGGAGCAACAAAGCCAAAGCTACCCGAAGGGAAGCTTGATTAGAGCAATTAAAAAATCTGAGCAAACTTAGCAATGCAAAAGAGCATACTTTTCCAGAAATTCAGGCGAAAACTCGCGTCGAGAGGCTGTCGCGAACAAACTGACAACGAAGAGTACCTAAACAATCAAGTGACGCCTCAAAACAGAAAACCAGCTTTTGCCTCATGTGATATCACCAAAAAGTCAAATATCACGAGATATCAATGATTTCGAAAGGTGCAGACCAAGAAATGCAAACGTGGACTTCCTAAAGCGCTGCATTTGCAGAACTGATATATTTGCTCACTTCTTTTTTACTCCTCATCTTTTCTAATAATAGATACACAAGTTCAAAAGAACTACCTGACACATTGGGCGTGAAGTCAAACGTAGTCGAGTATTCTGCTAACTTCAATCTGAGAACTGGTTCGCCATTCATTCCAAAACCTTCTTCTGTGAAACCTTTACCCAATAGTTCAGCAGATTCTTCAGCGGAACCCTCGGCGGAGCTTTCGGCGGAACCTTCAGCAGAACCTTCAGCCGATCCTTCAGCTGTACCGCTGGGTAGATTCTCAGCCGACCCTTCGCCAGAGCCTTCACCGGAACCGATTGCCGAACCATCGAGACTTTTTATGATATCTCCACTAAAGTCTTCCTCTAAATAATAGCAACTTCTAGGGCGAGTGCTAAAGCTCCAAGAAATGAACCTTTCTACATACCTTTAGAATCAGCTGACCTGAACATACCATTATTTCGCATCCGATTTGTAATGATTGCTGCAAGTAGATTATTTAAAAATATACAATATATGTATCTCTCAGAATAAGGATTTCAATGCTAGACCTAATGCAACGGCAAAGATGGTTCGATGTCTCTTAGATGAAGTCTTACACTGCAAGAGTTGATGCTGACTAACCATGACCATGCCGAATCTCAGGCACCATTATTAAGTATACCAAGAGTTAGAAATCGCTACATCGCTTTATAGGAACTCATGTCATCTTTAATACCTTTGAGGCAGTGGGAACCTGAATCTGATGTAGTCTAAGAGGAACGGTTTTCACTCTTGAACTGATGTAGGGGGGGGGGGGTTGGATATACGTTTAGAAGTACCGCACCTTTGCAAAACCTCTCTTAACTCCTTTTTCTTCTTTTTTGACCCACAATTACTCTTTTTCGTTTGACATGGCTTCTTGGTAAAAGGGGGTTTATGTTCCCAAACCACGCCCATTTGCTCAACAAGTTTCAAGCATTAGTCCAGGTACTTTTTGGCGACATGTTATGTGAATTAGTTCAAGACCTGTTATCCACCTGCCTTTCGAGTGATTTAATTCCAAGTAGCCAAAATCACAGGAATACTGGTTCACGGCTAGTTATCCATCTACTCGCTTCACTTATGGTATATTGACACGACCGCCAACGCTCACTTGCATTTTCCCTTTAGACTGCATGAATTTGGTCTGAAAGACTCCATAACTTACCATCAAATAGTTCAGCGTTGCTTTCATCCACCATTCCTTCAGCATAAAACTGATTAACTGAAAAAAAGCTCGTTCAGAAAACATTGCCGTCTAAACTACTCCATACTAGTAGCTCTCAAATTTAGTCCCTGAAAAGATGAGGAAGTTTCCTATGAAGAAAGGCCGGGCCATCACTCGGTGAGATTATACAAGGTTTTCAGCGCCAAAATCTTTAAATAGCTCTATAAGAAAACCAAAAGGACTGTAGTGCAAAAAAAAGGAGACCAGCGCAACTTAGTTATTAATACCCCAATCTGTACGACTCCTCAACCTTACCGCCATGAGCTGATATCGCCTGAGTCTCCTTTTTCCTTCCCTACTGATGGAAAGAAAAGCTGATTACTACTCTATCAACTATATCTGTCCTTGTTTATTGCTTTCTAAACAAACCTATTTCAAATCTGACTCACTGAGACTATTCAAATCTGAGTTAGCGTTGATCTCATTGGTCCGTGAACCCAAGGTCTCCTCAGAAGAATCATTGGTAACCGAGTTGTCCTGAAATTGAAATATCATTGACTGAGTTATCCTGAAACCCCTTCTTCTATGAGAATTGATCGATTTCCAATATGATATACATTGAAAGGACTCTCATAAGCATGGCTGAGTGAGTTTTTTCGATCGTAAAGCTTGCGAAAGAACTATTGACAAAATAGATCTCCAGGTTTCCGATAGGTTACAAAAATATTTTATAAAGGTATCGTTCGATATGAAAACAGAAATAATTTTTTAAGCATGCATAAGCTCACAATTATTATTAAACTGTGAAGGAAATTGAAAGATAATTCGAGAAGTGGTCATCAGAGGCATATTACGAGCTTATTACTCCAGCTACAGCCTGTGCCAACGATGCACATCTCAGTTCCTTGGTGGTCAGCGATCGATAGATTTAAAGAGTTGCACAATAGTTTTCATAACGCAAATCCCTTTTATTTTCTATTTCTCGAATGAGAAGAACCTTTCTATTCAGAAAAAAGATCGTGCAATAAGCGCAGACTTTCATAGCTTACCTCATCATCAGGCTTTCCGAACTTCGCTTGCAATTCTTCATTGAGAATGGGGTCTATTCGATGACGCAAGAGCCTCGAACCTCTGAAAAAAAAAACTCAGACGCAAAAGCTTCATCATTTTAGGGGTGTAGGCGTACTTGTAAAGGAAAGAGCAGCTCTTGGGTGTTACCATGCCGAGTGCCACGAACATAGGAGAAAATTTTTGATGACCCTCGACCAATGGACGCACTAGCGCTTCCTGAAAGGGAAATCACAGAATTCAGAGATAGGCATGAGTTTTGAAAACAGTGAGCTATTATAAATAACAATCAAAAGCAGCCCTGTTTTGGGGTGGGATGAATCTTCTGAAACTCAGGGTGAATCTCTACAAGCAACTATTTCCAGTCGAAGGAGGCGAAGGACCCAGCTGGCTGATTCCGGTCGGTGCTCTCTAAATTTTTCAAAACAACCTGTCGATTTTGTATGGCAGTGAACACCGAAATAGGGAACAACCAGCGCCAAGAGTTCGAGCAACACAGCAGTGGAAGTTTCAGATCTATTTTCGCGAACTAGCAATGCGAACTCGAACCTAAAGTCAGTCGGGAACCTGTCACTTCCCACTCTTTTCTGAGGAGAGTTGATATTATGAATGAAAAGCCGGTTATTGTCGAGGAAACGATGCGTAGCATTGTAACGCACTACCGATACCGATCCACAGTGATACGTGACGCAACCTAGTTTAACTGCTTGTTAGACCCTCTTCTAAGACAGAAGGAATTAAATATAATCAAATGGTTACAAGGGTATTCGTCTCACAACTACTTCCAAAGAGCTACCGATAGCATTGCTCCAGCACTGTTTTCACATCTCAAATTGAATTTTGTTCGATAGCAGCTTAATGTGCACTCACTATACCTGAAAACAATAGGCTAAATGCGACTAAATAAAGGTCATCAGACATTTCTCAGAAATCATACACGCAAGCTTCGTGGGTTACTGTCTGAAAGTCACGGAAGGAATTGCTATCTGAAAAAAATCCTCAATGAATTCCTCAGATTGATCAGTACAGCAATTTTCGATTTCAAGAGTCATTACCGAACTTTCCTTGAAAATACGTAAAAATGTATCATCTACCTGCAGATGGAGACTGGGCGTCATTTATGAGACCTGAAAGTATAACGGTGAATGAACGATGTAAGAAATATCGCCTTTACCAAGTCATTAGGTGTCACTCTTATTGTACGGAGCGCTCGAACAAAACATAACAAAAATTGCATGTGATCAATACGGAAAGACATTCAGGAGCCTTTCGGAAATGAAACGTGTGATTCCTTTTTTTAATATTTTCATGGCTGAACACGCCCCTGTGGTGAAGTCTAGTAGTCCTGCCGCCTACAATCAGTGTTCCCATCTTGCCTCCTGTGCTCCTAACAAATTTTAGCGCTCTAGGTCCACGTTGTGTCGTCCCCTTTCGGCGGAATCGTCCTACCACTTGAAATCAGAGCTCCCATCCTGCCGCGTACTCCTAGTAGATTTGAACTCTCTCGGTTCACGGGAACCGGAGTTGTGAATTTCCGGTCAGACACACACACAGACAGACAAAGCAGCAGACACACTTAGTGCACTATACGTAGTAGGATATCTAGCCAAATTTCTGTAGAAAAACGCCTTTAAAAGCTTGCGCGGCGAGGGAAGATCAACTCACCTATTCCAGTTCCTGTCTTTGGATCTGGCCCAAGGTGGAACTGATGAGGATGGATAGGAATGGGTTTCTCTCCAAAGGCTGGTTGATGACTTGCAGCTTTTGTTCGAAGCAAAGCCAACATTTGTCCTGTGAGCAATAACTTTTCACTGCAATTCTGTCAGAGCGACTCTTTCAGGGGAATCCAATATGGAAGTAGAAGCAGACGATCCTGAATAATATTCGTCGTTCATATCAAGTTCTCCCCCTTGAGCCCTCGTTTCCACAAAAGTAATTCGACTGCTCTATCTTTCCATGCTGGATCAGCCATTATTGAATACATTCTAAAAAGCCGTTGAAATGAAGCTTATCCAGAATTCCACAAAATACCAAAATCTCTGGCGAACGATGTCCGTGTAAAGAGGCTCATGACGTGATTAGGAAAGAAGCACTCCTCCTCGCACACTGCAACTCTTCGATGTACTGTAGATGTGGCCCTACCCATCGTCCAAGTTAGATACCATCAAAGGGTTCTATTTAAGTTCGTTCGCTAACCTAGTAGGTAGTACTTACAAATAACATAGTAAGTATAGTGCCTATAAAAGTTTCATTTGAAATAAAAAGGGACAACTGACGGGCTTTGACGGCGTGCGCCTCTCTGTCGATACATTTGATGGTGACGTTGAATGCTGAAGTTAACACAGAATCTCAAGCTAATCATTGACGGGTGTTTCAATACACTGTTAACTCACTAACCTTTGCCCTGTTCTACGCACATATATTCCATTCCACTGCTCAACATATCGAACATATCTCGGTTTTCCCCACAATGGTCCCGATCATCAGTTATACATTTCTTTGCTTCCTTGTATGATCTGCAATTGAGTATAGGCCAGCGTTATGAACCTCAGGTCCACGATAGTCTGTTCTGACAGTTCTGAGTTCTGATCCTGACAATTCTGACAATGGATCCGTTTCGATGACAGCCGTAGCCTTCAAAAGTAGAGGACGCAAATATCAATTCTCTATATCCTTTACACTTCTCCAGCACACTCGTCGAGGAATTCTGGCCAACTTAAACTGCCATCGCTTTGCCCTGTACAGAGAGTGGAGAGTTATAGCAGTCGATTGGAATCGTAACTTGTCAAATTCCATCAGCTCTTCGCTGAATGTGGCCCGTGCCAAAGCGTGATATAAACAATTGAATATTATGAGCCGGACCCAACACCTCATGAAGGGAAAGTCAGCGCTATGCCTGTCAATTTGTCGGTTTGAAGTTAAAGATAAGCATTTTTAGATCATAATCGATCAAATTCTCAAATAAATCGAGCCCCGCAAGTGTCGTTTGAGAACGATGCCAAAGATCAGCCAGAATTCGCCTGGCAGAACCTTCTCTGACCAAGAATCGTTTTCCAGATGTTGTATTCAGACCCTATGATATCAGGTGAATCATTTCGCCTGTGTACAAAAGACAATCCCCTCAAAAAAAGCATGGCTCACCGACAAATGTTATGATACTTTACGACGTAGTTGCTTCTCTTGAATGTACTGAACAGATCATCATGCAGTTGCTTCGTGCACTTTCGCTGACAAGTCGGCAACAGATCAAACTCCGCGGCAAGCTCTTCACCAGTGAACCAGGACCGACTTTAAAAAACAAAATTGTTAGGGTCCAGTAGAGGGATCTGAGAGGCACTCGAGAAGACCTGAAGGGATTCGGTTCTCCATCTTCTTCCTTTGAATTTTGATCTAACGGAGATGGATGAGGAGCTTTCAAAAGATCTGACATAGCTTCTAAAAAGAGTGGGTTCTTTTCGAAAAGCACTGAAAAAACCTGAGGAGAATAGAAGCGACTTGCCTGATTCAGGTGTCGTTTCGTTAGTGGCATCAAGCGACCGTAGTAGTGGGTGTTTAAGCAGATGTGCTGCATTGAACCTGACATTTTTGGCAGGAGCCTGCAATGTACATAAATGTGTCACTAACAGTTAATTCATTACAAATTTCGATGACGCAGCGGTGAAGCAATGGCCAGAACATTTCACTTAAAGGGAGGCTGCAGTTCAGTCTGGTAACGGGTATAAGTGTTAATTTTACTGATAATTGTCTCGTGCAAGAAGTTTTATGCACTCGGAAGCATTCTTTCCAGCTGGAAAGTGCGATATTAGTTGCAACTAATCAAACAGAATGATACACGTTCCCTTGCCTACATTTTAATTGAGTAGAAGAGTGAGCTCCCATAGGGTCATTGCCCATAGGAGCAACTCAATTTCATCAACACCTGACTAAAGATCAATTCTACGTCTGAAACTGTAAAAATATTACAAGAATTAGAGCCTAACGGAACTAATCAAAGCTTCGGCACTGCATCATCCACTACAAAGCCATCCTACCTTTTTCTCAATGCTGCTCGGTACTCCCACAACTAAATGGATTCCAAACACAATCACTGCGGTACACCACATCTGCAAGCAAGTTTATTAATACTTCCATGAAAATTACTCCATTTCCTAGAAAGAAGGCTGGGTTCACGTGAGCCCTGCGCCTCGTCTCAATGAGCATCACATCAAAATTCGATGTCTCTTGAGCAGGCCGGTTCCTTCTATCACACCTTAAAGTGATATCTAAAGGTTCATATCTATCAGCAACTCGGATGACAGGGATTTCCGCAATTTGGAAAGGAAGTGATACTCTCTTCAAACGTCACGTATTGTATCGGCTGATTACCATATATGAAGTATGGGGCAAAGACCGGGTCACATTTCAAGGATCACAGTCTACGCCAGCTGCAATGGTTTCTGAGAGCCGAGAGAATCTGTCAAAAGTCCTGAAAAAGAGTGTTTTACTCGAGTGCGACGTTGACCATATGCTACAACTGAAATCTAGCAGGAGACAAGGAAGCGCGAAAGCTCTCCTTGGAAGTCATTTGTCGCTGAATGCATCCTCTGCACTGGATTCGAATGATGAAAGGATAGTAAGAGTAGAGAAGTTGGTAAGGTTTCGAATCATTGCTAGAAAAAGTATACCCAGAGATACCCGTGCCCCTTTCTCTTGAAACACCTTGAGCTGCTTTACGGCAGTGAAGCCAGCTATTTTACTGACCTTTAGTCAAATCGAATATTATTGGGGAGTCATCCGACGATAGTCGTATCAGTGAAATCCTGGAACTCATGACTGAAGACAAGGAGAAACATCTTCCTACTTCCGCCAAAGTTACCCACACAGAGCCTGTAACGACCGACTCTGCTTTCCTAATTGGAAGGGAGTCACTTGGAGGCATTATTTGATTAACTACAGCGGCCCGTCGGATAGCTTATCAAACCTGAAGAAGATCCTCTGCAAACCGAACGAATAATTAAACAATACTTTGACTCATGGCACGAAGATTTTGAAGGAATGATTGAAAGTAAAGCCATAAAAGTACCATCTGCAGTCGTCCAATGTCCGCTCAATTTTCGGAAAAAAACTGAGTGGGATGGAAAGATGAGCCTGCAACGGTGTCGCTACTTACTTCGCCTCCTATCCCCAGTTCCCGCTCTTTTTTCCCGCACGATCACATTGACCCTCGACATGGGGTAACTCGTATAGTGAGGCAATGTAGCTTCATTTAGGGCTTATACGTTACTCCGAGAGCACGATTTGGTCGTACATGCTCCGAATACTATGATACTTGAGAGATATACAAAAACTCAGGGAGAAAAGAGCGGTTGGTCAAGTACAGATAAGGTATCATTTATTGAGTCTACCTGGCGGTCAACGATCAGTCCTGGCGCTATAAAAGGGCGTGGGAAAGCCGCAGCGACATTCCTCTTCGACTAATACCTTGATTTCAGTTTTCTACTTTTTCTCTCTTCAAACTTGCATTCTTTATGTCCTGTTCTTGACCGTTCCTACCGAGTCCAACCTTCCCACGACTTCTTCGGCTACTTCTCAACATTGCAGGTCGAAGAAATGAACTCACTCTTGCTCATCCTTGGCCTGCTAGCAGTGGGGTCGGCCACTAGTGAGTTGTTGTTTTGCTCCTTTTTCCGAGGCCATGCTAAAAAGCCATTTTCAGATTACGGAGTCGGGGATCGGGTTCCGTCACGTCTACCCTTCAAGACCGTGGTCAAACAAAAGGAGAGCCATCCGGTTGCGACATCCGCAGAGGCAGACCTACCTGAAGTCGTTCCATCAGCATTAAACGTCCCTGTACAAGCTCAAAATGCATTGCCTGCGTTACCTATCATGCAGCCAGCTGCAGTGCCTGTCAACGTTCCAGCCGCCCAAGACGTTCCTGCTGAAGTTCCAGCCATCATGCAACCTGCGGAGGAGGCGGTCGCCGTTTCGGCTGAAGTTATCGCAGGAAGCGAACTGCCCCTGGTTTTGGAACCAGCACCAATTCCCGTTCCTGAATTGAAAGTTTCGGAGCAGAATCAGAAAAAGAGACGTAGGCCAAAGCATCATTGGAAAAAACTCCACCAGAAGGTCCCAACGAAAGCTCCACAGCATTCATCAGCCGAAGCTCCCGCCACCCTTCCGTCGCCGGAACCCTCCATCAACGTTCCAACAGCGCAGGAGGTCCCAGCGCAGCTGCCGTCTGAGCCAACTGTGGCACCTAGTGTTCTACCTTCTTTGGAGGTTACCACTTCTCCCGTGTCTCGCGAGCCAGAAGAAAAACAGGTTGCCATTGAAGCTCCATCTGTGCCTCCAATGGAGCCAGCTACTGTTCCGACGACGACTGTCAAGTAAGGAATCTTAAGATTTGACGTGCAAAGTAATTATGTAAGTGAAAATGTGTTGCTTCAGATACGAACTAAACGAGAAAGCTGCTGAGGCATACTGGAAGACATTTGTCCCTCCAGTCGTAACCACTGTGCTTCCACCTGCTGAGGGCATTCCGCCCGTGGGTTCTGGTGCTGCACCAACTCAGGACGTTCCCATGAAAGCTCCGCTCGCGCCAGCTAACGAGGACTCCGCTGAGCAGCTGCCTACTAACGCCGAGCCAGCCGAAGAAGTCCCGACCATGAGCCCTGCTACAGTGAAGTCAAAGCTTGCAACACTGCAAGCTATACCAGTAACGCCCGAATACGTACCCCTCGAACCTGGTCCGGTGGTGAGCTTTCTTCGATTTTTCATCCCAGGGGCTGGCACTGGTGATAATATATCATGCTCTAGGTGCTCGACGTTCCCATCACCACTGTTACTCCAAGTACTACCACAGTCAGGTGAGTGATCCACTTAAAAACTTCTCGATCAACGCATGTGACATGGTTGTTCAGGTACGTACTCAACCCTGAGGCGGCCGAAAAATACTGGGCAACTGCGAAATTCCCTGCTCCAACCAAGGCTCCTGTCACTGTGCCGGCAGTTGTTCAGCCTGCACAAAAAGTTCCAGCTATCTCTGAACCCACATTAGCTCCGCCGGCAGGACCGAACCTGGCTCCACAGGATGTTCCGGCTGTCCCCGAAACACCATTGGTTCTGCTGCCACCTCTTGTTGAGCCAGCTCAGGAAGTACCAGCTATAGTAGAAGTGCCGTTAGTGGTAGTGCCACCAATTGTTCAACCAATACAGAATATGCCAGCTGTCACCGAACCGGCAGTGGTTTCTTTGCCAGTGCCTGCTCCAGCCGAGGAGACGACTGTAGTTCCAGAGTCTAAGCCAAAGAAGCCACATAAGCCAAAGCACCACGAGGAAAAACACCGTAAGGGTCCCAAAGCTGCCAAGGCAACACAGCTCCCTTCCCAAGAGCAACCCACGGTTCCTACACCAGTTGAGCCTATCGGGTACTAGAAATCTGTGATGTCCCATTCTTCGACTTGAGTTCGTTTTTTAAGTATTTTATGTGCTCGATAGCCTGTCGGGCTATGAATATCTAACGATCTCATGGTGTACAGTCGATGATGTTTTAATCTGTGATAAACAAATAAAGCTTTATTTATACAAAGCAGCTATAGCACACAACAGGAAATCACTGTGGTAACAGCTCATGACTAGGTATTAAACAGAGAAACATCGCAAAAATCTCAGGAAGGTCGGGATTATCTACAGCTCATTCCCTTCAGCAGTGATGAACGACGATTACTTGAAGGATCCGAAAAGGGACTTGAGAGATGCGCAGAAGATGAATTCCTGTCGTATCTGACGAGCTTGCCCCGCTCCCCCCGATCCTCGGCCTGTGTGGATTTTGCCGCCGGGGGAACAAGCCAGACGTCGGTCAGAACACATACTCAATCTAAAAGGGAGGGGTAGCGGTCCTATTCTGGGCATCTAAGATGGGCTACCTGTTGTAGTTACTCCTAGGTATCTATAGGCCGGTCTTACACTAGGCTGAGGTCGAAATCCCGTTCGATCAGGATGATCCCAAAAGTTTCTTGGCCTTAAGCCTCTAACGACGGCGACTGCTCGAAGCGTTAGCCTTATAGAAAGTTGTAACATCTTGGCTAAGGCTTCAGAGAATAACCCCTGGAACCTATGAGGAGATTCAAAGGGGAAAGGAAGAAATTGCGAGGATGAAAATTAGTCGCGCAGAGTGGGAACCGGGACGTAAAAATTGAAATCACGAGTTGAGCGACAGGAGTGCTGGAGGGAAAGAGCGGACCACTAGAGAATTTTTTGGAAATATATTTCTTGTGTACAAAGTCGCTTTACAAGAGCTTCATGGCATGAGCAACTGAGATCAAATGGATCTGTTGTCAGTCACGATACATCCAATATATCGGTAAGATAATTAAAGTCTTAGACATGGTCATCATCAACATTGCGAGGAAAGGAACCGAATGGTGTCAATGGAAAAGCTCACGAAACTAAAAAATATCTACAAATAAGTACAGTTGACAAACAGCCCCCTCTGTCCGCCAATAATTCAGGAGCTTTACCGCTCGTTTTCTTCGACATAAATAAAGTCATGAAATAGTAAAGCATGAGAACCAATATGAGAAACATATGTACAACTGGGAAGTCTCCGAATCAAAGGATGAACTACCAGTGCTGGAAATAGTGAATGTCTTGTACGTTCGGAAACACCTTTTTAAATACACTTTCATAAGTGACAAGCGAATTGAAGATGTTCGGCTTGTCGACCACTTCGCCCAGCTCGATATGATGGACTTGACGAACCTATGACAATCGATATGATCAATCGGTAGTTATCAGAATGACCTACTAGACCGCTTACCTTGCCAACCATGTAATCCGGCTGCGGTGCAATGTACGGTCCACGCATCATCGTCAAACGAAGGCTTTTCACTTGGCAGCGATCCAGGAATGTCTTAAAGGCACAATACACTATAACTTAGAGATTCACTTTTTAAGTTGAGAAGTGGAAGTGTTGCTGAAGTGAAAGTAAGGATTGTACGAGATTACCACGATGGAAATGCTATGAAAGAGATATTCGGACGAGATTTCAGTTGTAATTGTCCAGTGAATTGGCTGCATTACACCAAAAAGCTCAAAATTGCCTCCCACTGTAGGCATGGTTCCCTAGTTTGTCGAATATTCAACATTCACGTCCAGTGCGAAGGTATAGCCCCTGAAACACCCTCAATATTCTTCCTCTACGAGTGTGGCAAGCCCTTCTTGTAACCCTCCAGAAAAAGTTAGCGGATAGCAAACAGTATGACTAAGGATTCGCAGATGAATAAATATGCATCCATAGCGCCTCTCGAAATGGAAGGAGCAATCCACTCAAAGGAAGGCGATGAATCTGGGGCCTCTTCGTTGATGCTGTTTCTTCATACCACATAAAGTAGATAAAGTAAACCGTAACCTCAGCTATTCACCTAGTAACACTATAGAACCTCACAACATTCTATCTTTGAGTTTTTCCCCGACTTCCTCACCACTCAAAATTCACTGTTCCAGTCTTTCCCAACTGCTTTCTGCCTTTCCGGTAAAAGGATCGAGCAACATTAAAGGGAAAATCGGAAATGTTAATGCGCAGTGTCTAATCTCCAAATTTGCCGTTCTTCGAACATCGAATGACATCGAAAATGAAAGCAAGAACAAACAACGACTAATTTGTCTTAAATATCATGGGAAGTACCAGAAAACTTCAGAAAACTCAGCTCACCTGCACAACGTCATCTGTGGGATCGAATCCTACAAAGCTGGTATAGGAGAGATGATCGAACGTAACTCCACTTCTTGCTATCTCAAGAAAGTGATCACAAATTGCTGTCTGAGATGCATCTAATCCAAGATCAAACATCATCAGTGAGAGACGTTCCAGATGCATCTAAACAGGAGAGAACATATGAGAACACAACTGGAGCGACCTTCCTCTGGGTGTTTCTACGTTTTCTGCGCGAAACATAGAATCTACTTTGAAGCGACCATTGCTCAGCCGACTTCTTTGCTATAGGAAATGAAGGGGTATGAAAATATAAATCTCTGGTATGCTACTGAAGAAGAACGTGGGTGGGCTTTTTACTCGAATCAATTAATTTTTCCCTTTCTCACTAAGAAAATGATGTGAAATGTTTGCTGAACTACACCCTTACGTCTCCACTTTCGCCCCTCCCATGATCACTTTCCTTGCCTCAAGGAATGAGCTTATTGATACTGCAGCTGAACTCTCATCTATAAAAACTTCTACTCACCGAAGAGTTCAAAACACTAGCTTCAGATAGTCCAATTTGGCCGATAATTCGAAGCGTCGACGAGTTCGCTGCGATCAGTTCGGATATCTTAATATTCACTATTCAGGATCTGTGAATGAATATAATATTCATGAGCGGTAACAACTATTACCTTCGGAATTGTTTGTCCGCCCTTGCGTCTTTTTATACGCAGGACCTCCAGCTTGACATTTTCTGAAGCAACAAATCAGAGAAATCTGCAATAGTCGGCTAACGAGACGACAACGGGTGACAAACCAGCTTCAATTAGTTGGTCGAGTAAAGAGTTGAAAACTGTGAGATCAGAGTCTTCGATGTTCAGAGTGACTTCTTTGATTTCTTTCATTTTACCAACAAGGAACGAAGTGAGCTCTTTCGCCGCCGCCGGAGTAACACGAGAACCCTTAAAAAGTAAAGACTAAAATCAGTGAAGCTTGCTGAACAATAGCAAAAACGTAACAACGTAACAAAATAACAAGTTTTCACAATCATGTAAAATATGCCTTTTGATGCCATTTTCTAGTATATACCTCGCTCCCTTTTACATAGTTCTTGGGTCTTCTAATCTTATCAAGCCGGAAAACCTCTGTTATAACATGATCACCCCCTCTTCAATTACATACTGAATAACTGAATAAGTGAGGCAATCACAACCGCATCAGATAGCCTCTTCTAGTTTTTCAATCCTTGTTGTAATTGCACAATTCTAGTTCATATTGTATTTCAAATTGAGCTTATATATGGCTCTTATTGGTATAAATTCATCTAATCGCCCATTATCTTTTGGTGAAGCGTCCTTAATTGATCATAAGTTGAAGATTCTATCTAAAGGTAACTCATTAATATTCCACAGCTAAAATTGATAACTACACTGTGGAAATCCCCATTCTATTTTTTAGCGTTGGTTTTATATTGAAAATAAACTTGCTTCAAGGAAGTGCGCGAATAAAGAAACAGGCTTCTGAGCAATCTATAGTATTGAATTGGTTTGAGTAATTCGTTTTAACCATTAACTCATCCAGAACTTCACACAATTTACTTATTCTTATTCCCTCTATTACTGCGTATTCCTCTATTACCTCTTTGTTAGGTAATTTTGAGTGAAAAAGGATTATTCTTGATTATTGATGGATTATCGATGCTAAATATGCTACCATATCCACTAATGTGTCCTTAGTACAAGGACTTTGATCCAATATGACTTTTTCTATCTGTTGTTCAATCAGTAGACCCCATAAAATCCAATATTATTACTGGTGCAATTTTATCACATTTGAAGGAATGATTGTGTAATGGTGTATTCAGCTCGTGAGAGATTTCTATAAATAGTATGTTCCGCAACTCAGGTTTTATCATTCAACAAGTATTGTATTCCACCTCCATTACATTTAAAGCAATAGACCACATCAGGCTTGCTGCAAATGGTGTCTGCTTTTTTGAAGGTGTTAATGCATACAACCTTGACATGATACCACACAGTTATCGACATCAGTGATGCTACAAACTTGCATTTTTTAACACTGATGCATCCCTTGATATTACTACCGAGCTGATTCAGTTCAGATTAATTCCGACCCATGATTGTTTCCTCTTAAAATGAATCTGAGCATCTCTTACCTGAATATAAATAACAGGTTCAGGTATCGGTAACTTTTCTTTTTTCAAGCCGATGATCCGAAATTCGACTGGAGCTCGGATATCTATCCGAATATGGCAGTGGTTAGTCAGGGATCGTTCGATACCGTAGGCGGCCCATGACGAAAGCGGCTGAATTCACATTTCTAGATGTAGACATCTCACCATGTTACCAGATTACGATACCGTGAGCTTAATGACGTCGCGGATATTACCAATGGAACCGACTTTCTCGAAAATATTAGTAAGGACATCGACATCAAGGCTGACATTAGTATGGGAGCACGATGGGAGCACAGCCGAAAGATCTCTGAAACTTTACATAAATTCAGCACAACGAAATTTTGTCGTTCAGAAGACAAAGAGGCTAGTTGAAGGTGTACGAAGCAAAACGTACGTTTCAGCTTGTACTGATGATGTCGACATGAATACTTGAGCTCAGTTAGATCTGAAAGTCAATCAATCAACCAACACGGAAACTTTTCCAACTAAACCAATCGATGGAGATCGAAAAGCAGCGGAATGAAGCGTTAGAGCTGCGTCGACTGGTGAATCATTCGCTGCGAAGGTAATGAGCATTCGTAAGGATGAGGAATTCATTTAAAAAACGATTCTGATGCTTTCCGGTTCGACAAAATTGACTGAACTGAGTCAATGTATCGAGAAACACAACAAGAAAAAGTAGGAAACACTGTACTTCCGGGAAATCGTATTTAGAAGTAGTAATCACTATAATTACCTATTGAATACAATCATATATTTTTTGAAAGATCATCAGCGATCAGTGTCGTCTTCGTTTCCCAAATGCAGGCAGCGCATAAGGCATGACAGATAGAGGAGTTGTTAAACTGCAGCAGAAGAAGTAAAGAGGGCCACAAAAGTCATAATAAGACCGTAATGTCATAAAAATGGTGAACAGAAATGGGGATGGTGTGAGAAGCTCCTACTAGATGAGCTCTTTATTGTAACACACTTCACCTCTCTCCTGCACTCGCCTCATTTTTCTGTGCCCCGCAATTTTTTTTGAAATCGATAGAAAAGACGGCCCTTCTGATAAATTTACTACGAGAATGCTCTAGAATTGTTTTGCATCAAGCATGAAAATGAAAGACAAGTCAAAGGTCACATTCGAAAAAACAACACGATCCACAATTTCAGTGATATTACTATCTCAAAGTAATAATTGAACGTTCTGAAGTGAGGTAAAGAATGCCAGAAATGAACAAAGCAGATAAATAAAGGGGTAAGAAGGAAAGAGGAGTAAAAAGTGAAAGGTAAAAAACCGACTGAGACCACGACAGATTAGGGTTAAGCACTGCCGTAAGAAAAGTGAAACGAGGCAACTCGATACATGGCGCGCCAGATCTCATAGATTAGAAAGTAAAAGGGCAGATAAGGAGTCCAATCTACGATTTTTCACCCCCGAGGCTGGGCGGAGGTCACGCACTTGATGGCGCATGCCTCGGGGATAAAAACTTGCCGCTGAAGTCCCGTCAATGCTAATCGTGCGTTACGATTTTGAAGGAGCTTGCATCAACTTTTTGCAGAAGTAGCTACTGCTTTGGGTCAGCACACTTATTCGAGCTGCTCCGTGTGGAAGTAAATGCACAGCATACACTATGAGCAAATGAAAGCTCACCCCAAACCCCAAGTTGTCTTTTCAAAATGGGACTCCTCGGTGGTAAACATCTCATTTCGGAACAATGAGAGGCCAGGATACTTTGCAGTGAGCTTTTAATGACAAGAGGTGGATGCTGTGTCCAGCTTGTCTGGAGCCTAAAAAGTCATAAAGTGAATGCCACGAAGTTAAAATACGATGTATAGATTTCCTGTTTTTTTTTTTCAGAGACTGAGAGGATTCGAGGACGAGCTCGAAATCACTGTTTAAAGCTCATTATTCCTTTTGCTGTTGACTAGGTCGCATTTATGGAGTTCAAATATGTCTTTCTGCAGGCCCCGCACAAAAATGAGATAGATTTGTATGCTCCAACTATATATATGCCCTCATGCTTACTCAGGCGACCAAATGAAAAAATCGAAACAAAAACACCTGCTCTATGAACTAATTGAGGAAGTTGGTTTTGTAAAAGGTTTTTCTTCATTGCAGTCAAGGGCAGAGGCAAACAGCTCACTCCACAAGGGTTGAATGAAAGCCGTGAGAAGGAAAACGGGAGGAATACTAGACAGAAAGAACATATTAAAAGATGCAGATGATACCTGCTGCTCAGCTGGCTGAGAGCGAAACAGATGTAGCTCGAACTATAGCACAACCAAATGAGTTCTGGCGCAGAGGTATGCAGGAGGGGTCACATCGAACCGGTCCCTATCCTTCGCTATTTTAAATGATAAGCCTGGGGCGCGGTCTTCGGTGCTGCTTTTGTGGCAAAGAAAGTGTATCGCTGGCAACCGCAGATGTTTACACAGAGATATTTATGACTCAAAAGGGTTCTTATCGTGAATTTTAATTGTAAACAGTAGTGAAAAGTGGGGGGAAGCAATCAGAAACGGCGGACTAATGAGTATTATCAGGAAGAGGGAGAAGGAACACACCAGTCAAAGCTCTCCCACTATCTGAGCAACGAGGGTTGTGATAAGATCCACATACACTTGGCTCACACCGCTAAAAGTCACGTAGCTCGCCCACCAGCCAGTGCCAGTCATCTGCCTCAATCATCTCTATTTTGAAAACGTTAAAAGCCTTCGGAGGCTGCACTTGATTCAGAAATTATCAAAAGCAAAGCTTTGTTCCCTTCATTGACTTCCTCCACGATATTTTCTTGGATATTTTTCAATTTAAATAATTACTGCTAGACTTTCTGGATATGACCCTCATGGGCACTTTAAAAGCATTTACCTTTGAAAGTTTTCTAATTTTATGGAAAAACTACTCCTTCAGGATAATTCTCTACTAGAATGACTTCAATGCCAAAGTTTTTAGAATCCCAAGACAAAACAAAAGACACATGAATTAGAGTTATTGCCAGATAATATGAAATAGTGCTAAAAAGTCAATCAATACGGAGGCACTCTGCTAATATTTAATGTATGGATTGCAAAATGAGAAGCGGAGGCAAAGATAGCGCGTAGCCGAAAAACGAAAAGTCGTGATGTACCGAAGCACGAGAAATAGGGGACGGAGGTCACTCGGTGCTTGAACAAATAAAAAGGAGCGACAACAGACTTCCATTTTAGGTGAACGGGGACATGAGCATTTCCACCGACTCTGCTTCACTTCACTCTGGAGACTTTCGCCCCGAAACTAATTATTAAAAAATGTAACACGGGACTAATCAAGCTGTGGGCAGAGTGGGGAAGTGTTGGAAATATTGCTAGAAGTTATTTCGCTCTCGAATTGAATACATATGTTGCTGAACAGCAGACGGACAGTGATACGTGTGATTCGCAATTCAAATCAACCACTACGCGTGCTGTTTACGTTATGCCATGCTGTTTTCGCTGTTACGAAGCAGCACTGACGTAGTGGAGCCGCGAACGTCAGCCAAGTTGCCCTCTGTCAAAGCTAGGCACCTGTTCGGATGTTTTGGCAACGTATGCTGAGGTCAAGCGAACGTAGCACGCCGGAAAATGGCGCGGGGTTATCAGGGCGATGATGCCGACACCAGGGATAATGTCATCGGTAGGCCTCAATCCCTCGGATGCTGGTGCGCTAGGAAGTATTCCAAATGGAAGGATTGAGCATCGAATGGATTAGTGAACCCGGTTATTAAGTGGAGCTATCACTCAAGTGTGAAAGAAGATAGAAAATTGAAGATACAAAAGTCGGAAAGAGGCGCTTGGGCAGGTAGGCGACTAGGCTGATACCAGCTCACTGTTGGGGAAGACTCTCCTCCATATATATGAGATGAGAGGCGTGGCATCGAGCTACATCGAAGCGACGAGCTCTGTTTATCGAATGTGCTGAGGACCACCACGTGACTGGGAGCGACACAGAGAGACAGAGGGAGTTTACCGGCGGTGGACGCTCAGATGTGAGCGTCTGCTAATGACTGGGCTCGGCGGGGGAGTTCGAAAGCGGGCAGCTGGCACCAATGACGTGGAGCACTTCGAATTGCGTACTTTGTCCTCTTCCGCTGTGGCGCATATGTCCGGAAAGAAATAATCTCTTCACTACGTCCACGTTGTTATTGTGTTAAGAACACCTCTATTTGGAGATCAATCACTGTCGCGTTGCAGTTTGGTGGTGAAAACGGCAACAGTCTGCTGCTGATACAGGTAATCATCAAAACGCAGTTTTATGATCGAAACAAGGAACTTTCACCTACGCGCGGCACATTTCTTGAGGATTGCTCAACAACAAACCCCTAAAATTCTGTCAAACCAAGACCAACGTGGAGTCCGATGCGCTTCTTCTTACAAAATGAATCTCACAAAAACTTTTGAAAGTGAGGGGTACATTATTTCAGGATGCATTGCGTGCGGCACACTCGGGCCATCTGACAATCATCGTTAAGAAAATAATCAAGCATTAGAGCTACGAACATCCCTTTAGTCTCGAAGTGATCGCGATAGTAATTAAGGCCATGCCTTAATAATTCTGAAGAATTTCTCTTCTCACTATCCCTAATATTTTCTTGTGAACAACCCACCTACGCATTAGATGAGGACGCTTTACCATAGCGGACGAACTCATCTAGACAGCACCGGGCGAAAACCATTCCCACGTGGCCGGCTTCTTTACTCACCAAACAAGTTGGGTCACGGCTAATTCTCACTTTGCGTTTGTTCCCTGACAGTATCAGCAGACTTCTAACAGGTAAAACGTGACTGCAGAGTCAATGCAGAAGATATGCCCAGCATTATGAAGGTTCGAGTGGGGTGACAAGTTTCTACAGTAATCTGCTTAATTAGCCACATTAGGTTGGAATACTGCCCTTAGGGAAGGCTTAATCGCTGAATCGTACACTTCTGTAGCGAAAGGTGCCGCTGAATGGAAAGTTTCCCGCGAAACGCTTATCATGCTTGAACCAGGACCTGGCAGAGAACTTTGTGTACGGTGCGCTGATAGTGAGCAAGCCTCAGGAAAACACTGCTTATCAGAGCCCGTAAAGAATGCATGCCTGGAAACCAGCGTGACCAGTTCAGTGCCAGTCTTGGTGCTGATGCTGTATCTCGATTAAGTGCGAGTCATCACAATGCGGACCACGGTCTCAACTGGCGGCTGGCTACAGAAGAGCGAAACTTCGAGCATCAACATTAATGCATTGTGCATTTCTCGTTCGCTTCTAAAAAAATCCAACCTGGTCGAGCAGCTGCTCACTGCTCCGACTTCGAAAAGCGAACACTGCACTAGAGAATAAGCTGTTATTCCTGAACTGATAACTACTATTATCGCTCCTCTGAGTGGAGTTTGCCCATGTGACCACGACTTAATGTGTGTGTATGATAAGCTATCAAAGGCAAAGATAGTGAACCTGTCTGTGTACTTTGCCGGACAGACAGGGTACATTCCTGACGCTTATCCAATCTGCTTCTATACACCAAAACATCCTCCCAAATCACAAACGAACGATCAAATATCGAATGGAGAAGTCGGTGCGAGCAGCTGACTCTTCATATTTCAACGTAATTAATTGATGACTTAGAAATAACAAAGCTAAGGAAAGCAACTTCGAGAAATGGCCCGTAAATGATCAGAGCGCGACAATCATTCGACATTGTCCAGCAAGCACTTTATACTAAAGTACACATCAAAGAAATGATTATCATGAAATCAAGGCAAATCAAATCTTGAATTTCAATGAAATCCTTTTGCTCCTGCCAGCAGTCACTCAACCACAAAGAAAGTGCACCCAAGTGCAAATCAAGTTGGGTGCAAGAAAGGAAAGAAGAAAAATACATGTGTAAGAAAACGCAACCCTTCGCAAGTCATGAGGCAAGTAGTGTAGGAAGGAAAAGCACAAAAAACGAACCACGAATTTCGAACTGGAATTAGAGATCGGGACAAAACAAATAGTGGAGAATCTGTTACAGAACAGAACAAAGTAAATATAGAACATTGTAAAAGCTACTGTAACACCTAGCGTACCTTGCTATGGCAAATATGTGTTTTTTACCATCGGCCAGCAGCGGTGGTTCACAGAATACTGATTCGCAATATTTGCGCTGTAAAACAGATGTTTGAGCACGTGCACTTACAGAATTCCGAGCTCTGTCGATGTGGCTCGATGTAACGTGGCTTTTTTTTTCGAATGGAAGCTTAACCGACATGAAATCATGCACACTATGCAAAGGCAAGGGAACACCAAAGAGTTGAAGAGTTCTTACAAAGGGAAATAGTGGCTCACTTTATCCCAGTTAACATTTTACTAACATAACAAACGGGGGACGCGAAATTGGTTTCAAGTCATTGTTCAAGAAAAATATCGGCAACTCAAATCCTTTAGGAACTACAGGGCACAGACTTATTCATGAAATCAAAAGTAAGTTATGGTTCAAATGTCAATGAGACTCAAATCACTTAGCCATCGATCGTCCCACATGGCCTTCGATGTAGTTTTTAGAAAAACCATGCCAAACCACCAACCTTGAAAAACAATGTGAAAAACAAAGGTCATGCTCAGGATCACTGATTGGTTTGAAAAACTGAGTGGAAACGATGTCACCACCGCCAGACACTTCGAACACGACTGCAACCATTTGAAAAGAAGCAGTAAGAAGCAGAAGTGTTGACTCAACTCAGTACTACAATTCGCATGCCACAAAGTTTGCAACATTCAAAAGCTACAAGGAATAGGCATATACACCTGACAATCCATTCTTGTGACCACAGCAACTGGACAACGAACGAGCGACGCTCAAGCGAAGACACTCCTCGGGCTCGGCAGTTTTCTTGCTTTCGAGCCCTTTGCAGAGAAAAACAAGAAAAAAAACTAAACAAATCAGTTATGTTTACTATTCCTCACCTGTAAGGTGGCGGAGAGGAGAGCAATAATACGAAATGATCAATGATTCCGTTACCAGTAAGAGAAAAAGAAACAAATACCAGTTGAGTTCGACCTTATCGAGTACTTTTGATAACAACCAAAAAAAAGATGTTTAAAACAGTGTATCAGGCAATTCACAATGAAATAACACCTCCTTCAGAGAAAAACTTTTCCACACTCAGCCAAGCGGCCAACAACCATCTGACTCAAAGGCTTACCAACTTTTTCAGACAAAATTGTTCCAGCTTCTGTAGGGACATCGTAATTTCAGAAAATTCACATTTTACAGGAGAGGACTGTCTTCGTCAAACAACTCAACGCTATCACTCGGCGAAACAAGCATGAAACACTAGGCCAGGGTACAACCCTTTTCATTGCGGCAAAGTTAATGTTATGGGCAACTCTACACGATTCGGGCATAAATCGATGGGTATTTACTGGTTTCGACAAAGAGGTAAATTAACAATGTAGAAGGGCTATTATCGATAGACTCATGTCCGCCCACGAGAATGTTAGAGCTAGAGCACCACAATGACGAGAAAGCAGGCAGCTGGATCAATACCGACGAGCAGATGGGGGTACATGGTGTGGGACAGCTGGGCGCGGTTCGCAAATATCCTCAAAATGGAGTCGCATGAATACACAACTACCGACTTCGTCACGATATTAAACGTTAGCTACGTATTACTCAAAATTTATCCTACATCCGTAAACAAATAACAAAACTTTTTACCAGATGAAGTCCAACTATCAAAACAAGAAATGATAAATTACTATTCAAATTTAACAGAATCACATAACCAAATGATTAATTTAAACAAAACAAAGTGATAATAGTCATGTTGGGACAAGACACCAACCAGGACAGCATCAAGCAATTTGTAATCACGGATTACCAGCCACAATGATAAACCCTCGGAGATCATGCACGAGCTACTGCAGGCTATCAAAACCTCAAAGAATATCTTCTATAGTCGTCTCTGGTCGATGCATTCAGGATGTTGAACTATCGTCATCGATACCTTCACTCATACGTTCTTCTCTCGTCTTCAAACGGTTCAATTTCCATATCTAAATTTCGAGTTCAGTAAGAAGACTCATCGTATGGTGAATCTTATAAACGAAAGAGGAGCATAAGCCCCTCTTGCATTTTTCAAAGCATAATCCCTTCGACAATCAGTGAAGCGACTGCTTGCACGTATGTGTAAAAAAGTAGTGGCAAGAATTTCGAATTTAGTTCTAACCAATCATAAACACCATTAGAGTTATACAAGGAGACGGTAATGAGGTTGTTTTGTTCCCCGTAGAAAAAAAANAAAAAAAAACACGATCCGAAGTATGTGAGTTATCGAGAACAGTATAAATAAGCTATAGAACAGGGAGTATAAAAAGCTGCAGTGTACAACCAACTTCATCACCAATTTTTACCCGCATTTCACCACTTTTCCGGCTCGCTCTGGGACACTGGCCGTACAAGCAGCACGGTCTCACTCGTTATGAGAACATCTAAAGCGAGTCGCAGAAGACTCCTACACTACGCATAGCCAAATTCTCGACTGAGACCACTACTGAAACTAAAAACAGAGCTGATATATTTGCAATGCTCAACGGATAGCGCTCAAAACTAAGCTGAAGTAGAATTGCAGCTCAAAGCTCTGTCTTCACCATAGTTCGATCTAATCGCCTATTACCGCACTGTTCCTCGCCTTCCAACAAGACAGTAGGCAGCATAGCAGAGTAAATATAAGTGAAATGAATGATGCTCAACCCATGAAGAAGGGGAAAAGCCTGAATCTGATAAAAAGCACAGCCCTACCTGAATATAGGATTCTGCTAACACAATCATTTGTGGAAGAATCTCCTTCACATGAAGATCTTCAAGTTCAAACCACTTCCGTGATCCCTGGAAACAAGGCTATCTGGTAAAAAAAGAACTCCCTGCTTGACCTCGAAAATAACAGTTGCTGAACATACATACCACATGAACAAGCTGGATGCGATAGGTTCCTTGATCAGGTTTCCCGTCGTGAACAATATTTGCAACTAGGTCGTAGGTTGTATATTTATGATCAGAACGTGTGTCCTCAGAAAGACAGTCAAAGAGATCCACATTACTGAACAGTTCAAATAAGCTCTTAAAAAAGCCATCGGTAACAAAAAAGCGGACAAACTAAGAAAACAGATTCGAAATCCACAAGAAGCTGAAAAATTTTGCTTTTGCTTGATCTCTGATACATTAATGTGCATATGAATTGGCTTTCCTCAGGAGAGAGGGTACTTGATGATATGAACTAATGATTTTTGGTCATAGAAAGACTATTCATATATCAGGGATACTCAGGCGCTTTACGATTAAAATAATTACTGAAAACCGTAACAAGACGTTCTAAAGATGTCAATTATATCGCGAGCCGTTAAGACTGGAATGGAGTTTTTTCTCAAATCTGATTTCTTACAGCATTTAATGAAAAATAAATATCGACGTGTTGGAAATGATACGAAACCTCAAGCCAGTCACGAGAATAGTGGTAGGTTGCAGTTGAAAAGAAATCATACCTGATCGGGAAATTCACGATGGTCGGGTTTTTCTCCACAAACCATTGGTTTTTGTGGAACCTTTTATAAGTAATAATAAGATATTCGGGAAGGCGGAGCAGTTCGAATCTCTTCATGATGTTTTCGTTGTACGTCTTGTATTCCTGAAGCACAAATTTTTGAATCATCTGGGGAGAACTTATCTAATACATAATGCCAAATCAAAAAATACCTTTTCTGTCGTTCCATTGAACTTCTGCAAAAGCACGGACAGGGGCACTTGCGGGATGATATTTTGCATCTGTTCATCGCGGTAAAGTGGTGCTGGTGGAAGATCCAAAGCGAGGTAAAGGAACGGCAGCTCTTTAGAGCTTTCTGAAACACCGTACTTAGCCCATATTTGTTTAAGACTACATGTAGATGCGTTACTTATACAATTCGACAACCCACCGTTGTACTCCGGTAGCTGCAGTAACTGCAACCTTTGCTCTTCCGTGGCTTCAGCTGGAATCACACGCCGTGAATATTGCCGCATGCGACCGCGGAAAATTCTGAAAAACAGGTCAGGTTCAAAAACTTGAACAGGAATACTGAAACACTACTGTTGCACGCAACTTTCAAGAGAACCTGTATATAATTGAAGATGACGACTTTTGTGTACCGTTGAGGGCGATGTGCAAGGTATTGAGTAGGAAACTCATAAATTCAGCCGCGTCACCTTCAGTAGGAATTATAAAATTCCACCAAATTATAATAAGAACAGACGAGGAAACACACAATGACTCGGTAGTTTTCGAAGATAAGAAAAGTGTACCTTGCTTTATGAACTGAAACTTCTTATTGGAACATAGAACTGTTGCTTGAAGCATTTCGTGAGGTGAAACGTGTGTGCGAAAAGCCTTCGGATTCCAGAGTTTTCTTAAAATTATCCCAACGACATGTAGCTTTGCAAAACCTTCGAAAAGATTGCCTAACAAATTCAAACCTGATGAGCTCTCCAAACCGTTTTGGTAAGAGAGAGAGTTTATCACCTGGAGGCCGCCTGATATTCTCATAGTTCTCTTCACGTAAGAAGTAATCACGTAAAGGAGTCACGTGCGATAGAGCCTAAGAGATCAAGATTTATTAACTGTGGAAAAGTTGTGCCCGAAGAGTTCATGGAACGGCAAACTCACGTGCAAAACCACATTTGTGTAATCGTTGGCTTTGATATTGTTGAGACCAACAACGCCAGGAAAATATGTTAGGTCGTCATACGCTCTAGCCATTCTATGTTGACGATCTAAGCTGGCTATCAGCTCTTTCGTGTAGGTAGGTTTCAGCACGTACTGAAAACGAAACAATACGAAAGTCGTTCACCTAGAGGGATAACAGCGAAAGAATGTTAACGATACATTGCAGAGAAAAAAAGGTCAAAAACCAGATGTACACATAAATAAGATCTGCTTTGAGGTAATTCAACAACTTTTCTGACTTAGTGGGACATGAAAGGGCTTATTTGCTATGGGTTGCTGAACGCAGACGAGTTAGTTACAATTAATGCAGCATTTGGTGAACGCTATTGGAGAGAAACGTCCAAAACCATCATGAAGGCACCATGAGAACAGCAACGCGTTCCGCTAGTTCCAAATCTTATGATCTTATGCTCCCCTATTTACGCACCACACGGAGGAAGAGAGCTCGTAAATTCTGATCACCTGGATATAGTGATCAATGACCTCCGGTCACAAGGCCACATATTTCGGTCAAAAGACATTAGTGTTTTGCTCGGAAGTTGAGAAGAAGCTGCTGATCTGTACAGTAAAAATGTTCCTGATATTTGATTCATTTGAAATTTCGGAAAGTGAATTCAAAAGAAGTTTATTCTGGTCAAGACCCCCTTGCCCATATAATATTAAGGCTTGATCCTGAAGAAGAATTATCGAGATGCGTAAGGGTTGATAACACCAAGAAAACCGTATTAGACCCCAGATTGAACCAACCAGAACAAAATGGATGCAAAACAAGGCAAAACAGATATAGAACTAATCGAACCTTTATATCTTCGAGGGAAGGGTCATCGACTTCGTAATTATCCGGGAGACAGTAGAACTTGAGAGTATGAAGATTCAGAAATACGCGGTGATCAGTATCCAAAGAATGTGTGTAGGCATGAGTGTTCGTTCCACGCCCCTAGACTAGTCTGATGAACTTGTTCAGAAAAATCAAACAAGAAACGATCAAGGTGCCTTCACAGCTTGAAAAATGTGAAACATAAAATACCTGGAAATATTTTCCGCAGACCATGCAAGCGTACACGTTGAGATGCGAAAGAGAAACAGAGCACAGCTTCTCGAAGTCGAAATCAAGGACTTTTCTGGAAAAAATATTTGAAGAAATATGGTCGCTCTTCGACCGTAGCGGAGTTGAAGTAATCAAAATCTTTGCAAAGCTTGAAAATATCACCTGTCAATAGTATCCAAATATGGACAAGCCCGCGAATCATGAGCTTGTTCAACATTACGGACCGAGGACGAGGGACCGCTCTCTTCCGCATCTTCTTTTGCCTATAAAGGACTCACAGTCAGCAGTGCGCAACCCCCAGTCTCAGAGTTGGGAGCCGGGAAAACTCACCAGTTGTTCAATAAGCCGTAGACGTTCAAGTTCCCTAGCGGTAGGCTGTCGTACTGGCTCTACTACCTGAAAATCGATCTGCTCGTCACTATATAGTAGTTTCCAACTTGGGATTGAAAAGTACCAATGAGGTTAGAGATGAGAATTACAAAGGTTACATTTCCAAGCAAAGAATTTATACAACTGAAAGATTCTAATATTATAGAAGGCTTGTCACAAACCTCGCCCTCTTCCAAATCACCATCTTTCTTCTCTTCTTCATCAACTATCTCTTTCTCCTTCTTTGGTCTTTCCTTGCGATCGCTATGATTCTCTTTCTTTTTGTCTTTCCCCTTGGTTTTTTCTCTATCACTCCTTCGTCGTTTTGCATCAGGAGATCTACGAATAAGACCAACTACGAAGATCAATTTCTAAGAGTAAAAAAAAAACAAGCTGAATATGCTGAAATGCTGAAACGAACCTTGACCGTGATCTCTCTTTCCGCGCCTTTTTATCCTTTTCTCGTTCCTTCTCTTTGCCCGCATCCGATTTAGACTTTCTCTTTTCATCATCGCGTTTTTCTTTTCCTTCAAAATTTTTTATACACTGGAATGTTGGGAAAAGAGGTCTTAGCAGAAACGAAACCTCAGGACTCACTGCGGTTTTCAAGAGATTTGGATGAACTATCTTTCTCATCATCTTTAGGTTTTTTTGCCGGTTTGATGTCTTCATGATTGTCTTCGTCTTTGAATTTTTTTGGAGGAGGGGAAAGTGACCTTTCTGAAATGTTCATTTACATAGTGCTTCTTATGCATAAGGTCCAAGGGGAAAGACTTTAACAAGATTTTATTCTCCAACGTAACAAATGTGTAGTGGGAATGTCTCAAAAAGTTAAAAGAATTCGCTAATTAAGAAAAACCGTAAACTCGAAATTCCCTTCACAACAACCGTAGTGAATATGCGGGGCTTCATAGGGAAACCAGCGTCTCCCCACTATCCTTTCAAATATAAAGTAGCCGTAGATGATTAGTAGAAAAGGATTAAACCATGAGCAGCTAAAAGGAGCTAGGCATGGCACAATAAAACGTCCCCCAAATAATGCTAGCAATTTGATTTGAACTGATCACGAAAGTTAAGTCGATAAAAGGATAACATGACTGAAATACCTCGATCATCACGTTTTTCCTTTTTTACGCCAGTCTCTGTGTGATTATTGTTCTTCGAGACTGTTGTTTCTTTGGAATTAGTCACAGATTCGCTATCCGAGTTAGAGCTCCCATCTCCACTCATTCTAGACAACAAAGAGGCATGAATTAAATCAGGAAATCAAAATAAAACAACACTTATAAGAAGTAAGTTACTGCAAACTATGAAACTTGAAAACACCAAAACACAAAATACATTCAAGTGACGCGTGCAAAGCAACAGCAGTCAATCTTTCCGACGAAGAGGTTCAAAAGTTTCATGACAAGCTTGTGGTGGAATTGTAAATATCGGCAGTCGGTCATTCAGAAATTCGAAAGCCAGATGCATGGACGACAGCCAATGCTTGGCCTCTGGCAAATGGCCGTGCCGCCAAGGGCGGGAAATAATTCAATTCGTGCTGCTGTTGATTAACCCTGGACGGTTAGATGTCGAAAGTGGAGTGGGGAGGCTCAGGTTTCTATGATTCCATCACTTTGTTATTACTCTTCAGCATACAGATCTCTACCTGCACAGTTCTGAAAAGCCAGCTCAAGACGTTGGTCTTCCTGAAGGTGGCTCAGACTGTAGTAATTCTCTTCACTTGTAAATCCGATGTCCGGAAGATCTATTTAACAATCGTTTTGGAAGTGCTTCTGTTTTTCCTCTATTTATCAGCATATTCTTAATATTGCAGTTCATTTCCACTTGGGCCCTTAGAACTAACATCGGCCTGGAAGCATTTTGTATATCTGAGTCTACACTCCAGGCTTGGTCTCTTGTCCTAAAAATCCATTTCCTGTATCCATCTCTCCAACTTCTTGTCATAACTCCTGGATAAGCGTGCTATTTTTATTATATTTCAGTTATGTCTGATCAACTGTCTGATTCAACATATGATCACGTTAATGCGAAGTGCTGGGGATCATTGGAAGAAGACCTCCCCGAATATCTGTGTGATGAATTTTTCAGAACACATGGTGAGTGTCTGTGCCTATATCGTCCTTTTGGCAAACGGTTGTGCCCTGATCATGATCTTGTCACCTGTTTCTTGGGCTACTGCCTGAAGGAAATGTCGTCCTTTGGGCAAACGGTGGCTTGCGCTCCTCACTATTTGTTGAGTATAAGGAATAACAAACAATGAATACCTATTTCAATTATTTGCACGTTCGTTTACGAAATTTTGAGGAAACGTGACAGAATCGCAGGGTCAGCTGCACTGCCTAGTTTGGTAAAGGGTCAAGTAATTGATTGCGGGCACTAGACGTCCTGACTTCAAGAAGTGATGGTGCAGCGTTTCCACTCGCTTGGGAAATCGCGCACGGGAAACTGCTTTTATGCATTGTTTTAACGTGGTGTCTTCACTTTTTTTTGATGGAACTTCCAAAACGATAAAAGTAGTTCGTCCTTAGGGTGAAAGAAGAAGGGAGCTCGAGCACATAGAGCGGGTATCATTTTCTTTTTCGCCGGCATTTTACTTTAATTCGTCAGGGTTTCTTTTATACGTGCCCACGTGTAATCGCTTATTTTGGAGCGCTGATTAATAAAGGAAAAAGAAAGTCTAAATGAGCTCTGCTACTACTGGAGTTTAGGTCCTAAGAATTAACCTTTTAGCCATATTTTCCAAATTTCATCCGCTAATTCGAATGATACCAAGATACAGTGTCCTTTAGAAATTCCACTGCATTTAGGCGACATCAATGGACGCGAGGCTATACATTCAGTAAGCAGAGTGGCGGAAGATGAGGCAAGTTTTTGTTCTCAAACACTTCTCGTAACCCTAAGCCCTTATCTGCAGCAATCTACGGTTTATTTTTCTTCGCAATATCTGAATTCTTCTAGTACTATTTCTGGCAAAAAATGCCTGTTGTTTAGAGAGAGCACGATCCGCAGGTCAATTCAAGACCATCTCAGGACGTAAATCGTCCTCAACAACCGGTTGAGGCCACCGCATCCGAAATACAAAATGAAAACCGTCCTCTACAGCCAATCGTGGCCAAGGCGTCTGAAAATATTGGTAAACATGCTGCTTTTTGGTTTGTCCACTGAACTTCGCAAGTAATCTTTTTTGCAGAGGATCTCAGCCGCTTGGCAATGTTTGGCAAACAGAAGAAGGTGCTTCGCCGTTCTCAAATCCAACTTGAACAAAAAGCAGCAGGAGGTAATTTAGTAGGTCTCACTGGCACATAAAAATCTTCGGTTATGGCTGCAAACCAGCAGCGCGAGTCCTGGGGTTTTTCTGCTTACTTTAAAATTAGTACGAAGTAAAATTAGTGACAGAAACTGATTTTTTTCATGTAAAGCACCGTCATCGGCAAGCAGACCGTTGTCAAGCAGGCATAGCTCACAACGCGAAACGCCAAGTCGTGGAGCAGTCCCAGCGCCTGTTACAAGTGTGCGCTCTTCTTGTTCCCAGCGGACTGGCCCGTACGTTTATAATTGCTCAATTTCCACATAGGATCAATATTAATGACCTTCTGTCCTGATTATGGAATATCTATCGATAGCCATTTATTACTTTAGCGTCTCGAGCGCAAGAACTCGTTTAACACCTGTGAGCATACGAGAGAGGAAAGTTGTCCCTACACGCCCGCACACAGCAGGAACAAGGCCTGGGTATGCTTATTCATATGTTTTGTGGGTTACAATCAAAGGCTTTGCTAACCTATGCAGTGCTATTTGTATTTGCTGAGTTCTTTTCCAATTGAGATCGTTTTTCGAATATAACAGATATTTACCTCCGCGAAAGTTGTTTTTGGAACAACTCGCAATGGTGGCATCGATTCAAATTATATGTATAATAGTATAGCTTAAAGTAGTTTTTAGCCCCGTACGAGTAATATCTGATACTCAACAAAAAGTTTCCCTCACAGCAGATGCTTCGACTGAGTCCACTACAAGTCAAATGAGGTGAGTTTAGAGAATTTACTTCGAATATCTGTTGTCATTGCACTCCAGCATTCATGGATCAACTAGTCGACAAGGACGTAATTTAATCGAAGGGCCGCTTACTCGCGCGCGCAGTAAAGAGCTTGGATTGAAGTATGTCGTGATTTTTTTGCTATGAATATCTATTGATTTGTTTAAATAACCTTTTCAGTTATGAGACAGCTAACAAGGCCCGCTCTACTCCATCCGATCAAGTAGCTGTGCGTTTGAGTGCAAGTTTCTGCACACTTTCTACCATTTATTAAGACTTTGTTGGTTCAGAACCTCGCAAAGGGCGTAAGCCAACTTGGAATTGGTACAGAAAGACGTGCCCGTGATCGAGCGCCTAGAACAAATACCAGTAGCTCAGCTAAAAATCCACTACGTAGTGACCCTGTGCGTATCGGTCGATGTCCGCAATCTAAAGGTATACTATGTGCGAGTTGTCAATGGTTGCTAATCTTAGTAGGCTCCAGTGCAAATGGGGTATGTGTACGAACGTGCGTCCGAGGAGGCGCGCGGCAAATTGCGCGGCGAAGTTCGTAATGGTTTGAACGAGTTTGGCGCCTATCATTGGGGCCCAAATTTGAAATAGAGTGGATCAGGAGGATCATCTGACCCTAATAAACCACTCTACTTAGAGTTTGTGCCCCGAAAATTGGCGTTAGAGTCATACAAATCGTCACGAACTTCGCCGCGTTATTTGCCGCGCGCACCCTCGGACGCACGTTCGTACCGTCCCCCCTGCAAATGACAGTTTCGTTGATATTGTATTGAAAATTAAAACTGGCCCCATTAAGATGCGTCTTTACGCAGTACTACTGTTCCGAGNCAAATCGTCACGAACTTCGCCGCGTTATTTGCCGCGCGCACCCTCGGACGCACGTTCGTACCGTCCCCCCTGCAAATGACAGTTTCGTTGATATTGTATTGAAAATTAAAACTGGCCCCATTAAGATGCGTCTTTACGCAGTACTACTGTTCCGAGCGAGAACGAATTCCGTCGTGAGTTGGTCACTCGTGTTTCGAGCTTGGGGCCGAAGCCTCGCTCCACTTCAACTCCGAGAAATGATAACAAGGCAGCATGTACTGCTTCGGCTGTCATGAGTGCTAGTAAATTTCATTTTTCCATTCATTTCTGTTTTTATTGTTGATAAGATTTATTTTTTATTACTTATGCATTCATTTGAATTCAATTTTCAGATAGAGACACCTCAAGAACTCGTCGTCTCGTTGCTAGTGCTCCTCGCGCTGGAACCACTGCAAAACCTCATCGTCCTCCTAGCGTGACGAGGCCAAAAACTCCAGTTGTATCGTCGAGTCGGCCCATTCCTTCTCGTAGTGGAGCTACAATACCAAAAAGCACTAGCGCACAGCAGGTTATCGTTCACATGTTTCGTTATGTTTTTTTGCGTCCGGAAGTTCTCTTGAAAGACTCGTCTAGTCTATTATACCAAACAAAATTTTTGAGTAGATTCCTCTAGTGTAGCTTTGAGCTCCAGGTTATTTTAGGGAACCACATCACAAGTCATCCGAAACGAGAATCCTCGGCCACTTGGACCTCGCTCTACTGTAATAAGTCGCACCCCGGTATTACCAAGAGAAAAAGGAGATGGTACTCCGTTACGTGGTTTTCGCAGCAAAGAGCTTCGTCAACATCCTGCTCCTACGGTATTTAACTGTTTTCATTTACTTTTGGGGAATAAACGATATCTTAATGTAGTATCCAAATGAGCTTCCAAATGTTGTGGGAGCTGAAGCAGATGAAGAAAATTGCCTCAATGGCAGTTTTGGAGAGTAATTGACTAATTACTATCGTAGGGATTAGCACCCCATCATCGCCCTCCAACCATCCATTGGGATATGAATTTAGGGCAAAATCGCTCAAGATGGTAGTACAAGGTGTTTCGAGGATTTAACCAATGTGTACATACAGTGCATTTCCGTATTCGCATCACATATATCAAATCCTGTGATTTTCGAAAATAACTGCCCATTCACCTTTGACTTCATCGACATTTCAAGCCTTCTTATCACGTGAATTTCCAGAGCGGTTCGATAACAAGCTCGACAGTAGAAGTTAGTTCAACAGCAAGCTCGGCTACAGAGGCACGGTCCAAGCTTGTCTTGACAAAGGAAAGGGAACGCGCAATGATCAGTCGCCTAGCTGTTCCCAAGAACGCTGCCGCTAGGACGCCCCTCAAGTAATACAAGCCTACTTCGAAGCGTCCTGTTTTTTTTACTGTAAAATCTTTCAGGGTAAGCAATGTCCAGACACACGGGCTTAGTTGCGTGAAGGTTCGCAGTCGATCATCTTCTGTAGTTCGTCGACCAGCCTCAACGCTCAGCAATGGTAGCGCTCCTTCTTGTTCTCAAGCCCTTCCATTCTCTGGAGTAAGTGGTCCATCATCGGTTGAGCCAACTGTGTGTTCAAAACCAGCAGGTGAGTGTTGCTAATTCAGTAGAAGTAGTTATACCTTACGAATTTCGGTATCTCTTCGTTTCTCGTCAATTTTGTTTTTAGCTGTGGATGGCGACAACGTGGTTGAATGAAATTTGCCACTCGATGGTAATCGTTGTAATCTCTTGGTCTATTCGATTTACTCCTTATGTAGCTTATTTCTTGAATACATATCAATCGCGTTCTCTTCGATTTTTTCGCGTATCCTCTCACTGACGCTTACGCTTAATAGAATGTGTGTATGCCCATTCTCGGTTTTATCATATAACAGGATGGCAACTAGGTAATTGGATATATTTTAGAGAAGCGTGATCACCTTTTTATACAAAAACGTTCTCTCTGTTCTTAAATAACCATGAAATACTCTGGTACTGTTCAGTAGCAGGAAATCACTGTAAACGGGCAGTTACCTTTTGCGATAAATGCTTGAAGTAATGAAAAGATAAGGCGGGTACCAGTTGCCATCCTGATACTTGTCTGATAGCATATTCACCCTATGACATGATGAAGGTCACGAAATTCCGCTAAGCTATTTCTCTGGCGTCTCTTTGGCTGAAGAAGTAGGAAGACTGAAAGTGTTCTTGTACCATTTTTCGGTTTATCTATTGACACATCTTTGATAAATATACTCATATTCTTGAGCTTTAATTCGTAAACGTTTGATGTTTCGATTCAGCTTGACTGCGGTTACAAAGGTTTTGAGAGTCGTCCATCAACTTTCAGATTTTTATGTATTATGCCTGCAGGGAGTTGCACTGCTCTCATATAAAATAATCGTGCTATATAGAACGCACTGTGTCTGTTGATTTGTCGGTGTGTGTTTGTCCGGAAACTCATAACTCCTGTTCTCAGGGTAAAAACATGGTAGATGTCCAGGCGACAGCATAGAATCACCTAGGTAGATAGTAGGAGTAGACTCCCCCCACAGGGTTGAGGCGTACTGGAAATTGCCAGTTAGGACGGAAAGCAATCAAAATTGGTGGGAGTACAGGCGACATGATGGGAATGCTGATGGTAGGCAGCAAGAATTGATTGAACTGACTATATCCGGGAGAAGGGGGATGGGAGGGATCGGAGGATGGGAGGGAGAGCGTGTATGGAATGAGCACCGTGTGAGCAAAATACGAACTTGAAATAAGTGGGTATAAGTTACTTGAACACGCAGGACTTGAGCAGGGCTCCGCTCTTTATGGGTGGAGGCGCATGGATTGTTTCGAAGTGTGCGCGTGAATGTGTTTCTTCGAAAATCAGTGACAACAGTGATCGAATTCGGTGAGTGAAGCAATGACGTTGAAAAGTTGGTAGGTAACATACTTAGAGCGAACACTGCTCAAAATTGACAGCACATTACCTAAGGTACAGTTCTCGACTTATGAATTTTAATTTTGGATTTTATTCGAAAACAACGTAGGTGTTCATCCAGACTTTTTGTACTCTCTGCGGTGAAGTTGTAGTGAGCTGCTTAACTTTATTGCTCGGTTGCACGGCGCACAGTAAAATTACAGAACCACCACACTATCGAAATTAAGCGGTAAGTAAGAAATCGTTTCTATGTCTAGAACGTACCCTAATAATCAAGGAGACCTATTTTTGAGAGGCACAAAACACTGATCTCAGAAAAGGGCAAAATTCCATGATGTAGACAGCGAATGGAACTGGCTGCTAGATGAATATCCTTTCTGAGAGGAACGAAGCCATTCCTCTCCCTCTCCACTCATACCGTTTTGTAGAGAAAACAGTAGAGAAAACAACTATATAGTTATGAATAGCTAGGTACATAGGAGGAACACTGACCTTTACGGATCTTCCAATGTCAATGGAATCTTCACAATATTTCTGAGTTACTTGCGAAACTATTGATGTCAATGAGTTGAAGTGGGCTAAATGGCAGCCACCCACAACTGACTGTGATGCGATCTGGGCCCAGCAATCTTAATCATGGCTCCTAATCATTCGCCTAAATCGAAGTGCTGGTTGAAGACTCACTCCTAGAGATCAAGCAGAGATGAAGGAAACTCCGCAGGAATTACCGAGGAACCGAGTCTTCTAGATTCAACCCATAGAGATCAGCGTCGAACGGGATCGCTGAGAGCGGAAGGATTCACAGATAGAACACTGTAAGTAAGATTGCTACTATGACCACGAAATGTACGCAAACATAGTAGTAGCCGAAGTGATGGCCAGCATATCTTGTTGTCCGCAGTACTATATTTGAAGTGAATGAGTCCGTTAACGAGGTCAACTCAATACTTTAAAGAAAGCAATGCAAATCATGAGGATTTTGCAGTATTTAGCGCTACGGCATCTGAAGACCACAATTTTATACCTTACAAGTATATATGTTCTGTATATGTACAGTGAATTATTCTCCACATAATCAACTTCTTGCTACCTTATAAGTGTTTACTCGATTGTAAATTCTGCATAATAAAGATATTTCACATAATGCCAATGATTATGATTGAAGGAGATGACCGGGACATGAAAAACTTCGAACAAGCTGGTATATCATCACGCTTTGCTCAGCTCAAGGTCAACGACGACGAATCTGCTTGCACTCGTCGGTAATACTCGATCATCGTATATTTTTCACAAAAAACCAAACGATGGTCATGAAACGCTGACAGAACAGATCAAAGCGAAAAGAAAAGGCCTCTCTCAAATCGACTAACAATCATTGATGGCGAGGTTGGTTCAAGTACCCCGTCTGAGCTGAAGCATATTCCTGATGGCGTGCATGAAAGCTAGTGCAGAGATTCCCAAAGCCAAACACGATCTTAGAGGAACATTCATGGCCACCCCTTCCACCTCCCCCATTTTTCGGTAGAGATTCCCGCGCGCTTGTTTCGACCACATCCGAGAGTGACCTTCGTTATCACATTCACCTCTGAAGCATTCTTTTCACTGTCGAATGGTTTTTGGGTGTCTATCAGCTCGAAAAAAGGTATTCAGTGTAACTACGAATATACAACCAAGAAGTTCAGGGGCAAAGAGAGAAAAGATTCAAATCCAGATCCTGATAATGCATTAATGACAATATAGAAGACTAAAATAGAAGGTCAAAGTCCAGCCCCTTTACTATAAAAGGGCGTTGGGAATGCTGTAGGCACCTTCGTCAACGTCAACGTTTCTTCTTCTGTTCTCTTGATAGCAGTTTCGAACAGCTTTATCTAATGCTATAATCTTAGCTATCTCTGCATTTCCAGCTGGATTCACCTCCGTCTAGCTCTGAATATCCTCTAAGCCCACTGTCGCAGAAAACTTTTCCAGGAGCTCCCGTTCTGCCTCCCGTAGAGCCCTCTGTGTCTGTGGCTTTCGTCAATGTCTACCACGGGAGGATACAAAAGCGGCGGAAGCTCAAGCTCAGCGAAAGCCTAACCCGTCCTCCCCNCCCCCCCCCCCCCCCCCCCCCCCCCCCCCCCCCCCCCCCTCCGTGGATGCAACTACCACAATGACTACTACATTCGAGTTCGGTAATTTTTTTTTCTGAGTATTACTAGGTTTGGTTTTCTGAAACAATTGTTTTCAGATACGTGCTAAATGAGGGGCTGCAAAGGCTCGTTGGAAGACTTTCGTCGTGACTAGCGCTCCTCCTCTATGGACACTCTCGCCGGGACCTCCGAAGCTCTACGATTCGCACGAAGGCTGCGCTGGTGATCAATAGAGAAGTTTCCACCACTTCAACATTTATTGACACCCAGACTGCTGAAGGAGTCCCTATCGCGATACCAAAGCGGCTCCAGTCATTCAATCTCTTCCATCGGTAATGTAGTCTACACGCATGGTAATTAAAACCTAAAACCTGTAACATGTATTTATCAATGATTTTTCGACGGATAAAATGAGAAAATGGTACAAGGATCCTTGCAATCTTCCTAATTTTCCAACCAACGTCGCAATAACTTTTCGTGAAACCCATTTCGTGATTTTGACCCTGTTTAACAAGAAAGTGCAGCTGTTTAGAAAGTGTCTAAATTTAACTTCAATTAATTAAATAATCAAGCACGGGCTTGTTTAGTGTAATTAAATTTTAAATTTNTAGAGTCTAAATTTATGTGTAGTGAGTTGACTAAATGCGAATATCTAGCGATCTCGTGGTGTACAGTTTATGCATGATTCACTCTGTGATAGGCAAAGTTTAATGAAATAAAGGCGTTTAATATTTAATAGTGAAGTATTGCAAGTCAAGAAGCTGACGAAAGAATGAAGAGCAAATCGGGTGTCCATAGGCTCGACTTCCATTCAAAATTGTCCAACTGTGAGGGACTGTGTGCTTCTTAGTCTAACATCCCAGACTTCCTAGTAAAGCCGGAGAGGTGGGAGGTTTGGTTGAGCCTAGCGGGTCTAGGTCCAGGATCCAGACCTGTGACCGGCTCGACGATATATTTACGCTGCCAAGTGAGCTATTTGCTGATGGGAAACTACCCCGACACTTGCTGTACTCCCTCGTGATGCACCTTCTCCTATTCGTTTTGTCAAGCTTAAAGACACTGTTCGCGATGATTCAATGGGCGGGTGTGTCGATGACGTGTCCGCCTCTCATTCGAT
>UZAF01016113.1:47943-90215 GCA_900617895.1 Haemonchus placei | reverse complement strand
CTCTCATTCGATGCCACGTCAGACAATCTGACGTGGCGTCGAATGAGAGGCGGACACGTCATCGACACACCCGCCCATTGAATTATCGCGAACAGTGTCTTTAAGAAAAATTCATGAATCAAAGCAGAAGGATACTAAAATTCTGTCCAAGGTAACTATCTCAGAAGAAGTGGATAGAAAACGATACCCTATAAGCGCTGTGCTAAGTTGGTCTCTCAAACAGATTTCCTATTTCAGGTCCTCCATCCAAAGGGCGATGTGCCACAGAAAATTTATTTTCTCCTTTCCGAGCTCATTTGAAGAAATCGTCGTCACTATCCGACGAAGTGGCGTCTTTGGCAGTGGAGTTTCCTGCGGTTAAGTATTGTGATAGCATACTCGAGCTACTTTGTCGTACTACGGGTTGAGCCAGTGACCTAAACTATCCAATTCGTTTTGGTGTTCAGTCGGGCAATCAACTGTGTGCACTCACGCTTGGGTGTCCACAATCCTAGGAGGTGGCTTTACTTGTAGGGAGATGTCATCGTCAGTATCGCTGCTATTGGTGTTACCAAAAATGCCCATCATCTTCTGATAAACGGAGGGCTGCCGAGAAGGAACTATTTGGGCGGGTGGTTCTGAAAAACCAATCTGAGTTTTCTACGAGGGAAAAGTGGCATTCAATGGTATAAGCAAGATAAAGGTTTCTCAATATGTTATGAACTATATACCTTCCTATTCTTGGTTATGCACGATTTCATAAAAAATAGTAATCTATAGTAAAGATGACGGACCTTTTGATACTGTACTGACTTGGCTCTGTTGCGGTACTTCGTTCGCGATCGTTACCACCCTCCTTTCTTGAATGTGCGCTTCCAGAGCTGCATGCGGTTTGTTGGAGTCATGAACCTCCTCTTGTTGTACATTCGGTATTTGAGACTTATCTATTTCAACAGCGTTTTCTACAGTCGCTGGCTGTTCGAATGTTGTAGAGGCGGCTGGTTTCGGTAGTTCTACCAAGGAAGAGAGGATGCGACCAGCTCGTATACCTAAGTATAAATGAAAATGATGAATCCCGACATGTTTGGCTATTGAGGAGAGAGAAGATGAATGGGTTGATGTTGACCGAATCGGTATGCGTTCTACATCGTTTGAAAGTGGAGTATTTTTCCAATGCCTACTCCGAACTTCCCCTTCAGCCAAACTTAAATAGAAACGGAACCCAGCGAGTAAATTTAAGGTGCAGGCGCTGTAGATGCACTTGCTCTAAGAACGAAAGGGTTACTGAAGGTTAATATTTCACCATCGATGTATTGGTCATGTTCCTCAGCCAGCTTCATGTTGGTGATCTGCTCAGACGTTGGTGTTGCCACGGGCTCAAATGTCGTCAACGCGATGTCGCTGAGGCGGCTGCGAATGGCCATGAGGGATGAATTGGTATCGTAGCGATCTGTGAAAAGTGGTTGGAGATAGCAAATGTTCAATTTAATAAGGGAGGGTTCGGCAGCAATGAAGAATGCTCACCTTCAATGTTTATTTTACTCCTCAGGTAATCCTCTGTGCTGAGATTGAGTCGAGTTTCTCTGATAGAACGCAGTTGCCCAGAAATCTCCGTTAGCCGTCGCCGAATCCTTTCCAAATCCGATGCCAACAGTGGTCCTCTAAAGGGAGGTTTGGTCATTTGGTCATGAGGCAACATGCAGCAAACTTCCCTATTTATTTTCAGAGTTACTTGAAATCACCTAGCTGGGATATCCTCGTAGAGAGGTCGCGGCTTCAGTTTCAGCACAAATCTTTGCCTTTGATCCCTCTCCTCATCCCAGTTGTACTCAGAAGTGAGCAACCGATTCACCAGTGTGTCCTCGTATGTCTGGAGATCAAAAGTATCACAAGAGTTGGAAGTTTCTCTGACGTTCCAAAATGTAGGCTTCAAACAATATACATTGCTTGCCTTGAACGATGTCGATGGTTGCCAACCAGGGTACTTCTCCTTCAGAAAGTTTACGTAGGAATCCTGAAAAATATATGTGATCCTCAAAAAAGCTGTAGCAAGTTGTGAGGAAAACAAACATTTTTTAGAGAGTAAATACACGCTTCAGACAAGAAACCAGTAGCCACGAGAAATAGTTGAAAAGTCTCAAAACTGGTTAGATTTCAAAAATGATAAGGCGCGTTTTTTTTTTTACTTTCACTGTAGCACGGTTTTAAATGGAGTCTTTTCAAAGTTCAATGAACGGTTGAGCTGACAATCAAGTTCTACAAGATTGAATTTGTAATCGCTGAGGCAATGTGTATGACCCTGAGCTAATGATTTGCCTTCTGACCCTGGCCACTCTGGCGTTTCGTAGTCTCCTCTCCATGGCTGCGATTCGGCCTTCCAACTCGCTGAGAGCATTCCTATCCTCAGGTGTCATCTGAAAAAAAACCTAAATAGAGATTAGGAATCTCCAATCTGCGCGGAACACACGTTTTTGCAGTTTTTGTTAGGCCGATTTAAAATAAGTTTCTCCCATGTTGGATTACCATTGAACTCAGCTCCTTGAGTTCTGCAAGATGGTAGTTGAATCTACATATGTAGAAGCATTGTTCCGAGAAAGCTCAATGTTGAGGCATAACATCGAGTTCGGAGGGTTCTTTCCTTCCTAAAAGTTAGCTGTGGAATTAATGATTGCACCCGGTTTACAGTCGCTTTACTGCAGGAACTGCAGGAAGCTTTACTGTGTCTGACAGGATTGTATTCCAGCGTTCCTTTGTTGAATAGCGTTGATTACCTACTCCTGGTGCATATCCTGATGATTTAGTCATTTACTCAAAATAAACTGCACGAATGCAATTTATACTGCTAGATTTTCCTCAACAAATGCTATGTAATAATACGCAGCAACCCCAGATGAAAATTCTGCTTTGCTTGTTCCTTTGTTATCCTTGGGGGTTACCGATTCATCTGGGTGCGAAATCAGAAACCATTTCTAACTTGCACCCCTTAAGGCCACGCTACACAGGGAACACTTACCTTAAATGAAGTCAGTCACAGCATCCCTGCAGGGAACTGANTGTAGTACAGTATGGCCCATCTATTCCAATTCTTTCTTCTCGGACTAGACTGAGGTTACTCCCCCAAAAGAGAGCGTATGCCTCCAGATTGAACAATTCCAAAATAAAGCTTCTTATAAAGGACAAAACAAGACAAGCGAATTTTACGTTTTCTGCAAAAATTCAAGATTCTTTGTCACCGGTATAGTAATTATTGCCACTCAACAATAATAATCATCCTGCCAAATGCTTTATTTATGCAAGAAAAGAAATCTCAAGAGATGGTAGAACATGTCAACAAATAAAACTGGCAACTTGTTATACTAACATTGTGATAGATGCTCCTCCCCTCCTCCCAATTACATTTTCACTGAAAACAGTAATAAGCTCTCAATACTCGAGAAAAATGTGCGCCACTGAAAAGGTAATCTTTGTCTAATAATCAAAAAGGAGGGTATGGCCTCGTAGCTGCGAAAAGGAGACGAGTTACTGGTAAAATTCAACGATGTCGGTGACGGCTGCGTATCCATGGTGATTGCACTCTGAGCAAGGACGCCCAAAGCTTACAATTTCCCTACTTGAAGCCTGAATGTTTGCTTGTTGGCGATTCTGGAGAACTGCAGAATATTCAAAGAGTGTCACCTTCGAGTTATGCTTATATGATTTCTACTCATTTATTCTTCATTTTCTCATTTATCTTTATCCTAGAGCCTCCAAGCTCTATGAGCCTAATCATTTGAGTTAATGCGGGAAGCTTTTTCTACAACAAAGATTTCTCAAAGTATCTCTTACCAAAGAAAAACTTCAGTAAAGGAATTTTCCTCGTATTAGACGTACAAAAATATTACTTCAGATTCGAGCACTGAGGTAAAAAAGAAGTGGCAGGGTCAATTCTTAGTACATAGTTGACTTTTTATAATGTAGATTAGAGAAGGTGTCGCACCTTAGTGACAGCTTGATATGAATTCAAATGGGGGAAAGGTTGTACATAGTTCAAGAGGGAAATTACCAGAACAGGGGAGGCCCTCTCGACGAAATTTGTCCCTGAACACATTTCCTTTTGCTGGTCATTGTAGGTCTCTGTATATTTGTCGCACCAATGCCTCCTTCAACTAATTCGTTCGAGTTCGAACTTTCAGTGCTTTACAGTTTTTTGTTCCCTCTCCACAAACCACGTGCCAAGTTCAAACTCCCACGAATGCACTATTCTCCCACTGAGCTCAACGAGTCGATTTCCAACGAAAATCTTTTGCGCTGGACCGGCTGTACAGCTTACCATATACCAGAAAGTAGGGAAAACGATATGACCTGAAGCTATTCTCAGAAGAGGGAACTGCTAAACACCATGATGGGAAGGAATACCATCAGTTGTAATATGAGAGATAGTGAAAACCATCAGACCGAAGCCAAAATTACTTTGAAAAAAATTATTCTGCAAAAACAGAAAATCCGACTCCAGTATGGATCTCATGCCCTCAGCTCAATCAGGAACTACTTCTCAGAGAAATGGCTGGAGCCTTAGGAACCAACGTCGGGATTATCTCGGTATCCTGACGACTTCTTATTCCCAACGGTGATCATCACTGTATCGGGTGTGCAAGAGGCAGCGACAGATTGCTGTAGGCTCGTGTTCGATTATTTGACCCGAACCTCCACAAACTCCGTCTCCAAGGGTTCCTTTCAGAAGAGCATTTATTTCCATTCACAAATGAGTCGTCAAGCAAACTCGTTTGCTACCTAAGAATCTCGATCGGGTGCAGATGACTAGAAGTTTCCTCTCGAGGGGAAACGCGATTTCACTTCCAGTCAACGGTCGGGTGGTGCTGTTGGGAGTTGCCTGGGCGATTGATCGATCGGAGCATGGCATCGACGGCAAGAGAGTGGCTAAAACGAGGAGGCATCAGAGAGGCGAGCGGCTGCGATGGGCGCAGCAAGCCAATCGATCGATAGAGTCGACAATTGCGAGTTGCCTTTCTTCTATCGCCACTCTCCTCGATTTTCCCTCCCGAATTCGCTCGTTCGATCAGTGAGTTGTGCAAATCTAGCCAGATCTTCCCACGTCGTCTTCAGCTGGCTACCAACCGTGGGTTAAGTCAAAGAGATGAGCAACAGCCTCAAGGTGAAGGTTGATGAACGACTCGACATTGCTCGCCTCGTTGAGCAGTACAAGACGATGCTGTTCAATCCCGATTTGTCAGGTAGGACCGATCTTCAGACAGATTGTACTTCAGGACCCTAAGCAATTTCTTGGGATTTGCTGAATTTGGACTTGTGGGTAAAGGGGAAATTTCATTGACTGTCAATCATACCAATGTTAGAAAACAGAAGTGGCAAACGACTGCCTCGACACTGGCATCTTATGATCTCGAAGATGACAATGTCGAGGAAGTCGTCCGGGATCGATTCAAATAATCTGTTTTTTTTTGAGATTGGCAGCATTTCAGCTTTATTGTGTAGTTTTGAGATCTTCGAAGTGAACCAAACCCATTCACGGGTGTTCAGCCCGTGTTGTAGGTTAGCCCATACCTTAACGAAGTAACCCATCATACTAGATTGTTCTTATCACGTCATCATTTCTGGATTTCTCTGGTTACCTTTGTTTTACCATTTTTTAACCCATTATCTAAGCGCACTTAACAAGTGACCATACTCAGGTCTATTCCTTTTCCATCGACTCTCAACGCATTGAATCAAGCATTCCTGAGGACAAGTCCAAACTTCTTCTAACCAGACCCGATAGAAATGCTCTGTAACCTCAGTTCGGAAGCCGACAGCCCCATGTCGCTTGTACCTCCTTCCCCACAACTGGGGTTCTTATTACCGAGGTGCTTATTACCGAAAGAACTTTTAACGCCGACATTTCCTACAGTTGTAAGGACAACCCTTTCTGCCATTTTACAATTTAGCGTCAAATCCAATGCACGCCCTGCAACTCTCTTGACGAAATTTGTGAAGGGGCTATCCCTTCTTTTTCTCTGGATTATGTGTGTCATTGTTGAACCTTTCGAATGTCAAGCAACTCATTTGAAAGCTCCCGTAGCTCATTCATTTCGGTATTGATGGGTAACACATCAATATTTTGAGCGATAACCTGATCTTTACTCAAAAACGAAATTTCTGGGCGTAGATCGAGTTCTTACAGTAATCCGAATCGAAATACTAATCCAGCTGTGGGCCCCGACTCACAGAAGCGAAAATTCAGTACGGCACTCGGCTCTTACAGTAATCAAGCCCTTGCTAATATGTTCGCCCATCACATATACGACGAGTCGAAAAGGGGGTTACTGTAAGAGCCGAGTTCATTGTTAACACTACTTTGACAGGATAGTGCTTCAAAGTGGGCAGCCCACATATTCTGCAGTCATATGCTCCTACTCCATCAGTTGTAGGCGAAAGAAGTAGTCAGTAGGCCTCTATACTTCTTCTTCTTCTTTGACGTCTGACACACTTAAAAGCGGGGTCAGTGTTTCTGATGTGTTGACGTCGTTTTTCCCGGTTTAATGCTCGATCGGGATGAAGGCCAACTAGGTCGTCATGCAAAGTGTCAAGAAAGCGATGCTTCGGTCTTCCTTTTTCCGGGCACGTCGAGGTTGAGGCCGATTTACAGACTCTGCTGTTGGCCATAGTAGGACATGAGCTTACCAATGAAGACGTGCTTCGAGCAATTTATCAGCAATATGGGCGACTCCGAGATGCTTCTTCATTGCATCGTTGCGAGTACGTTCCTGACGCGTGGCTCCGGCTGCCCATCGCAGTATTTTCGTTTCCATTACCCCGAGTGGTCTATGAAGTTCTCTAGGGACAGGCAAGCACTCTGCAGCGTCAGTCACGACTGGTCGAATGACGGCCCAGCTCTATTTGAGGCGCTCTGGTGCTTTCTTGTCTTTTCCTATAAAAGATCAGTCATGGAGCACCAACTAGACTAAGCCGCCCACGGCACTGAGATCCCAAGTGAATTAACTATGGGACCAGAGTACCGTCAGACGCTCCAAGGTACTTGAAGATGAATGAATGCGGGACCTCAGTGCCGTCAATCTTAGCCTTGTTCATTTGACTCCATGGTAGTGTACTCTGTCTTATGACCTTCAACCGTCATTAAGTCCGAACAGTGGCAGACGGTTGAACGAAGCTGTACCTGTCGCTCATGTACTTTCTTTTTTTCTCAATCCAGCATTACATCGGCATAAAGGAGCGTCCGCGGAGCTAGGTTCTGGAGATATCCTGTGCTGGCATCTATGACGACAACATGTAGTGGTGGGGGCAGCGCGAAGCCTTGGTGTAGCCCGACGGAGATTGGAAATGGCGAAGAGGTACCCGCTGCTATTCGCCGTACTGTCGTAGGACATACAACTTCACGCGGAATGCAATGGAAAGCTCTCTCTTGGTCTATGTAAGCGAGATGCACTGATTTTCCTTTCTCAAGATGCTTTTCTACGAAGAGACGAGTGGCACGTATTGCGTCAGTGGTGCTGCAACAGGGCACAAAACCACACAAGTTGATGGAGAGCTGGACGAGTTCTCCATTGGACGTCTACAATTCGTTCGTAGGCCTTCATACTGGGCGAAAGCAGGCCAATGGGCGATAGCTCGTGCAGCCTGCAGTGCTGCCCTTCTTTTTCCAGATCGGTGTGGTCGGTAGCCTCCAATTAGCAGTGGCAATAGCCTAACGTGTCGTACTGCAGAATATGAGGGTTACTTTCTCCGAAATATACTGTATTATGCATCGAAAATAATCNCTTACGATTTCTGTATCCCTTTCTGGTTGCTGACTTCATTGTCTCTTTTTAATTTCCCAGATACTAGAAATCCTTACAGCTTCCAAGTTAAATTTTGTATTCATATTGCGTGATGGACTACTTGAACGCTTTTGGCTTGATCTTTTGGGTGAAAAATTTGTTTCATGGATTACCTAAGATGACGTTTGGTTAGATTCATTCGGAACACTCTACATAACAAATTCTGGTGTGTGCACTTCCACAAATGCATTACATTGCTTCAGAGAGAAAAATTCTCGACGAAACCCTAGGAAATTACACCCATATTCAGGTGCGCGATAACTCACGGTAGCTTAGAAGCCACTACACATCAGAGGAGTCTCTTGGAGTCAGTTTAGATTTTTTCTCTCTTTCGAACTCGAAGTGAATCTGTAACCTGCATACGACTTTCTCGTTTGGCTTTTTCTTCAAACTGTACCGAATTTTCGGGATGCGTCAAAAACAGACCGTCGTTGGACAATTATAATTACAATTGATGAGTTAATTACTGTCGATGAAAGTACTGGGAAGTCCTTTCACCATGGGAGTTCCAGAACGGTATGGCAGAAGAGAAACATTGTGTTATTTAATTTCAGAGGACCAAAAAACTGAAGCATGGTCGCGAATTCTCGCTGAATGCACATCCCGAGGTCATCATTGGGTGAAAGGGAAGGATGTTACGTACCTGAAAAAATCGAAGTGGCCCGGGATAAAGCGAGATGCTATTGTGAGTTTCCTATTCTAATGATAATGTAGATTTTGACTTTTCTACAGCTCTGATATTTCAATCTGTGATTTAAAATGAACTGAAGTTTATGTAGAGTGACTGACCTGAGTTTTTGACCTATTTTTCTTCTGTATCAGTTTTGTTTTCATTTTAAAGGCGCCTTTACGAAGTTCTTCAAAATGATTCAAGGGTTTTCACACGACTTTCCGACCGATGATCTTTTTATGTGTTTGTCATACCACCGCTCTCTTCACAATACGTTAAAATCTCAATCATGGAGCTATTACCTCGTGGGCCAAAACTGACAATATGTTTTCATAAAGTGAAATATAGAACAATGAAAGGAACTTGTGCCTGGGTAGTTTGGCTCAGCAGTATTTGTAGAACATCGTACTAACAGTAGGTGAACATTCGCGTTGAGCGTATTCAATACATTTTGGCCGATATATTTTTGTCCCTATTTGTGGTTTTGATTGTGGAGTCGCTTTTTTCACGCATGTAATCTTTTCATCCGCTGAGAAATATGATGCCAATTCTTGTAAGCATTGTTTGTGTTAATTAAGGTTTGGAGTACTACAAATCGAACTCAAAGTTTCAAATGAAAACAGCTTCTAGGCTAAATAGCTGAACGAAAAAAATGACGGAGTTATCAATTATGAAATAGGATAGGAAAAGTAGACAGAGTATAAGGGAGCGTTTTCATGAAATATCTTTTAGGAGCACTACCAAGCTGATATGAAAAGCGATGTCACACATAGGAAGAAACTGACAGAGGCAGATGTCATTGTACTAAGGGCGATCAGTTTCAACACAGAAAACTTGGGTATTTTTTGTTTTACTTATGTGTTTTACTTTTTCCGCTAACAGGGAAAGTGGAAAAATCAAGAAGAGCATTCACTTGAATACAATTCCGGGTCGTGCTAAAATGCTACAGCTAGATTCACTGTAATTCATTTTGAAAAAATGAATACTATCAGTGAGAGCATAAGAGTTCCAGGTTCCTTGGTGAAAAAAGACATTCCTAACCCTAGCTCGGATATTTATGATGGCGACGTTACGCAACCAGTGACAGTCGAGGTGAAAACGGGTGAACCACTGGATCTACTTGCTTGTGGGATGCAATTATCAGGCGGTAAGGCTTGGGAAATTTCATTTGCACGACAAATCGTTTTCAATTTATCCTTTTCTCCTGAATCAGTTAGGGATGTTGAAATAGTAATTTTTAGATTTGGGCAAATTCGATAATGGGTTACTGGTGAACTTGTTCTCAAATAATCATCAGGAATCTCGTAAATCAATTATTCCTTCTTCTGATCAGGTAAGCTGAGCGCGGCGCTTACTGCCTAGATCGTGAAAATTTTTGATGTACAATCTGCTGCACTGTTTTTGGTAGTTATATACAGTTGATATCATTTAACACTCTGCATGTACTGTACTACAATTGTTCGGAAGCTTTCTTTTCGGAAGTTCTTTTTTGACTTTTTTTTTTGAAACAGAATTTCGGTGAGGTGAAAAAGGCATTCCTTATTGTCTATGCAATTCTGTCGCTAAGCAAGCTGTCAATTCCAATCTTTCAATTATTTCCATTTTAAGTGTTTCATTTTCTCTTATTTTGTTCAATTTTTGTGCTGTCCGTTTAACAAAAAAGACCAAAATCTAAGTCCTACGCGAATTTGATCCATGAAAGTGTGGGAATAGAAGTTATAGTTTTCAGTTATTTTTTTTAGGAACATCGGTACTCAAAGCGGCAACGGATCGATGACGATGGTCCTATAGATCATGACCTTATGGCTGCGTTAGGTTTTGGCAAGAATCGTCATAAAAGTCAGTGAAGATTGCGGTCCTTCTCACTACGTATACACATGTATATGAACTTCTTAATGGAACACATATTTTTTCCCTCTGCAAAGGTTTCTTGGAGCCATACGTGATGATCCGAGGAACTTTTTATGTTGTCCATTTCTTATTAATGGTTTTTATTCTGTATGGTAGTTGCTTAGATACTATCTTTCATGTTTTGTTGACTCGGCAGCAGATACTATTTGCAGGTGCTGCAGACTCGGCCGAAGGTTTTGTAGACTCTCCAGAGCGATACGTTCGCAAAATTACTGAAAGCGACAGCTGCGGTTCCGAACGTGTGGCCACTGTTGGTGATGTATGTTTAGAAAACTCGTTACGTTTCCATGATAGTCCCCTCTTTGTCTAAAGTGATATAGCAGATATCGGATGTAAGTTGTTAAGTAAGCTCTTTCAGTATGTACGCTCTGTGAGCTCAGTTCCCGCTGCACCAAAGGATGACGAGTCTCTTTATGCGGTACCCTATACAAATGCTAGCGAAAGGAAACCGTCGGTCGAACATCTTAAATGTCCTATATCTCTACCTAAAGGTTAGAATTCACCCTGCGCATGTATCATTTTTCCCATTCAGGAGTAAAACATTCTATTCTCCCGACCGTTATATAACCTTTTGATGTAATACATCTGTTTTCCAGTGTCAACCATCAGTTCTGTATCGTCAGTAGTGTCACCTAAGGATAACTGTCGTGATCTGAAGAGCCTCCAAAAGAAAGCATATGAAGCGCAGATCGCTAGGGTAAGATTCGTTATCACTCTGCCACAACTTCTCTGTAATGTTTCGGAAAGGTTTCATATGGTTGGAATCCCTAGTTGACTAGTAGACACTTCAATGCATGAATAACTCGTATTTTTGTTCATTCTCCCTTTATCGAAGCTCCGGCTGTTTGCGGCTGCCCATGATATAAAAGGATCTTATCGTATCGATACCGTGGAACTGGAATTGCTTTTAGAGAGTGGAACATATTCGAAAGCAAAGCTTTTCATTAGTCCTCATTATTCTCTATAATGTGTTAGTGGCGTCCTTTATTAAGCTTTTTCAGTTACCGGAATATGTTGTCCACAGCCTTTTGAAGGCATAGTTCGCGATAGTTTTGAGGTATCCCTTTTTAGTCGAAAAACGGAAGTATAGGTTGCAAAAAGTTCATCGTTAGTGAAAGAAGCGAGGAAAATCGCCGATTTCGAGCAAAGTAAGACTCCTTAAAAGAAGAAAAAGCAGAGGTTGAGCGAGATCGCCATGGCGGAAATAACATGGAAAGGGCATTTGGATGAGATTTCGGTTGTCGCAATTGCGCAAAGAGCTGACTACATCAAGCCAGAACTGTACAGTACTGTCTTTCACTGTCGCTGTGGGTCATGACAAGTTGTTTGAACTTCCTACATGGGTTCCCTTATGATCGGTGCAGCTTCCACAATGCCGGTGAAACCCGTCCGAGAATATAAACGGTGCATCCTTTGAGCCTTTATAACCCCCTGACTGGGCTGTTTTCCGATTCTATAGCACCAGATATGGCATACGAGTTACCTCAAACTCATCCTTTGGGAAAATCTCGGAAACCACTTTTATCGTGAAGTGTACCTTTAATGAAGATAATTTTCGATAAATGGCTAGATTTACAAAATTATTTTTGATCTCATGTTAAGAAATTGAACTTTATTCCAAATAAATCGCTCCCCTCTTGCGGGTCCTATAGAGGACAGAGTCTTCAGAATGTACGTGTAATCTTGCAGATGTCCCGGCAGCTCATGAAATCCTTGTTTGCCCTCCACTACACTGGATTGGATTGGATTTAGATGGGGTCCGGAAGCTGTGTTCAGCGCAATCTGTTTGTGCGCTCAACAAAGGAAGTTGAACTAGTGCCTAACCTTTTCCGATATCTATCGAGAAAATGACTTGGTATTTTCTTCTCATGGGCAAGCAGGATCGGGGTTCGCGCCATTTTGTAGGCGCTGAGGTTGTGTCGTCACAGAAGCATTTCCGGGAAGTGAAAATTTTTTTTTGCTAAACGCTACCAAGCGAGAACGGCACCGTTGAGTGATTGAGTTAGTTGAACGACGCAACGATTATAGATATTTTGAGTAGCAAATGCTCACCCATCTCTCTCCACTTGTAAAGATATTCATAAATTTTGGTTAGTAAATCTCTTTATCCCCCTGCTTGAAGTTGGGTTGTAGAGGTATTCTAACTAGAAAAAAAAANATTGAGATTGTTTGTGCGGCATATACCTGTGGGTGATGCATAATCCACATGGCGGCTCGGCAGTGGGCTAAGTTCATGAGCTTTTTTTAATAGTGATTGTAATAATATTGGAATTGTGTTGGGGAATTCTAGAATATTCCGGTTGTGATTGTTCAGGAGGAAGCGATGACTAGATATTACCAAATGAAGATCAAGAAACTCGAGCTGGAGATCGCACAGCTGCAACGAAACAGAAGTGAAAATGAAATCCAGTCATGAGTGTTCGCAACAGCCTTTAGTCGTAGAAGCTTCTCTGTGTTCCCTCAGGTTTTCGATCTCCGCTTCCATTGTACCTGATACGCCTTCCTCATTACGGGTTATTATGTATATATTTCGTTGCTGCTAGTCTAGCCGACATTATCGTGCCTGTCAGCTGATGTTGTACTATTTTTGATAAATATAGATGTTTTCTTCGTTCGATGAATGCAAATTTATATACAAGCTAATGTTACTTTCAGATTGGGGTCTAAACGGTGCGGGGTATATCACTTCAAGTCAGGTCACCTATTCATCGGTGCATCGACGTGATTCCTTCGCTTCCGCCCTCAGAGAATGAAAGAGGCTGTGATTGATGTCGAATAATCGAGCGGGAAAGCAACTTGACGTCTTTCGATTTTTTTTTNTTTTTTTTTCTTGAAGATTTATTCCTCACATCTTGAAAATGCCCTGTTAATTGTTAGGTAACTGCTTTACTAACGAGTGGCGGTCATGGTGCTGAACTCTCGAACAACTGGTTCTTTGAAAAAATATAGTGGCGGAAACGCAGCAAAGCGCGCTGCATACTCGCTGTCTTTCCGATCCATGATTATGGATTTTGTCGAATCGGTCAGGCCATATGTGACGGGATGTATGCGGTACCAGTTGTTTCTCAGGGCAAAAAGCATGAGTGGATTCGAGCCAAGAGAATTTTTTTCTTTTCCTCATGTACTCTTCACACTCAGCTAAATGGCAATGGAAAATACGTAAATTTTCTTCAATTCGTCCAACAAGGTACTCCTTTTACTCGAAGGTGCTTTCGTTGTAGCATTTAAGGTCCACCAAATCCGGGAAATGAGGGAATAAAAAACGGGGGAAACAGTGAAAGTAGTGGCAGTGACTGTTTAAGCTAATTTTATCGGTAACTACTCGATGGTATGGTAGAGGCTTGAAATACTGCGTATATTGTTGAAGTATGTGACCATGAGGTGGTCAGCCAGATGCGCATTAGGAGCGTCATGCTTTGGAGGATTTTCGAAACAAATGTTATTTCGCATTCTATGTGTGCGATGTTATCGCACTCTTCACGAACCCTTGCACATGTAGGGTACTCACAGAAGCGTGCGATTATTGTTTCAAGTTATTCATAGAGGGTTTGAAGTCTTAATTTTTATCGTTTTCCTGTCATCCTCCCTCACGATTTGGTTCAGAAATGCCGTTCGTTGCGTTTTGAAGTATATGTGAACTATACAATGATTGAAATGGACAGCTGATATATAAAGTCAGTGCTTTCATCCTACCAGGCGTGTTGATTCGAGTGAATCGACCCAGAAGGATAAGAGGCGTGATTGCATGGACGGTCCGATCCCGGACCATGAGTGTCATAGTGCTCTATTTGGTCCAACACTATTTACTCCCTTGACGAAGAGCATTAATCCGGATTCAACGAATTAGATTTTTGAAGACGTAAACGTAATATTGGTGCCAGAATATCAACAATATCTGCTATGCACACGATCAGATAAGGGTGACAGTAGACGTAAGTTGTAGGCCAACTTTTGATAGCTTTAAAGCGCTTATAATTTATCAAAGATCAGTGAGAGTACTTCTCACATGGTCGCTGTATAATACAGCAAAAATAGCTTGCTTTGTCTCGCATCACACTCTTACTGTTCGTATTCTTCCTAAACAGGGCAATTTTATGTCTCTTCAGGGTTCAAAAACCAACGACCGTTTGGCTCACAAGAACAAAAAACGGGGCAGGAATATCGGAGGTTTCCTGTCAAAAAGGCTATGCGGAATCAACTCTGAAAGAGTGTTTATTAAATGGCTATGAGTGTGAATCAGAGATGGCTAGTCTCCAAAGGGAAAAACTGGCCACGAACAAGCGAACCCGATACTGACCAAAGGTCGCTCTCAGACCCAGACATGGTTGGGTCCATCCAACGATACTCCGCATGAGAGCTTAGCGAGAACAGCATCTCAAATCAATGATACCCTATGGTTACAGTAAAAAAATCTTCCAGTAAAACTCATGCACATATAAAGTTATATATGAAGGATGTAGAACCACTGCGTGTGTGTATATGTATTTTTACCTGGGGGTAATAACGAACCGGCACTTTCAGAAACCGCTTTACTACAGACATTCACTAGATCTTCAAGTATTTCTTCACAAATGTTAATTTAGCGGTGTCCTTTTATTCTTAGAGGCAGAAATGCAAAAAACCTTCCCAAATTTCCGAGGACGTGTTTTCGAGCGAATTTCTCATTCCTTGAATATCTTGTATTCTTTGTTTTCAGCTGACTTCGTCATCAGAAATATTCGTTTCAGTCAACGAGAGCCTGGCTCTACTCCTCAAAATTAAATCAAATCCTCTATTCGATGAAACACTGAAATGGATATAGGCGAGTTCAATTTTAATTAAAAACAGCTTCCACCCGAAATTCATAAAAAGCCAATAGAAATCGGGAAATCGAGCAGGAAGTCGTTTGACTAAGGGATAAGAAATTCTGACAAGTAGCATCTCGGCTTACCCCAGATCACCACCCTATTGTTTATCGCGGTGCGGCTTTTACGCATGAATTCTTCTTCACACCTTAAGCTGATTTACAATCGTTTTATTGTATGTTCCATGTGGTCGGGCGGCATCCTTTTATCTTACTTTTTATGATGATTCCAATTCTAGACGCTTGAAAGTCTTCAAAGTGTTTGTTCGACTGCGATAAGCCGGGCACACAAATGTTTGTCGCCGCGCTTGTCTGTATCCAGAGTGACCAGTTCAATTACCTGCTTCCGGAATAGTCGCACATTTGGGAAGGACCATTTGAAATGAATTGTCAGGGGTCGTCTCCAGCAGGCCCGGACGCTCCCATGAAATTTCTCCCCCCTTGGATAAACATTTATGAGACCATTCGGCCCTCTCAGAGTTCCTTTCTATATTGGTCTGTCTTTCTCTATTTCTTCCTCGCACTCTCTCTTCGCAACACTAAGGCGGCTCACTTGAGAAGGTCTATGTCAATGGGCGGCATTCCTTTGATCTCGTCGCGTACCACTCTCTTTTGAACAGCTACAGCGAAAAACGCTCCAACACGGCTGTACTTCTTGCCGATGGGGCTTAAAGCCCGAAGGCTTGACGACCCTCCGTCATTCCTCACTGTCCAAGGAGGAAAGCACCTTGCCAACCTCTGTTGTCCCCGTACATAGTAGCAAAAGTAGTATTAGTCTTATTGCATTTTCTCTGCTGCGCTTATTTTTTGCTACTGCTTATCAGTACGTGTTGTGGCCTGAAGGGGTTGGGTGGTGAAAACCTCATTTACACAAAAAATGAACGCGGTCCGTTTCAGTTGCTCCTTTATGGAATGGGAACGGTTGAGTTTTTTAAATTCTTTTTTCAGAAGTGTATTTGCAAAGATCATCCTTTCGAGGCCGAGATGATTCTGGGTACGTCATCATTTTTCTACTTTTTCCAGCTATTAAACAATTGGCCAAGGCTCTTGATGTTTGTGTGGGATTGCTCAGTGAGTTTTTTTCAGCCTTTAGAGAAGAAAAATTAGATTTTCTAGAATATCGCATGCCTTAATTCTGACTTTTCAGCAGGGTTCGTTGGTTCATAGAGTACCTATTGAGGTACGCTCGCATTCGAGTTCTCTGGACTTGCATAGGAAACGTTTGATCAATTCTGCCGACGAATTCGATCAGTATTATGGACTGATCTCAGTCTCTGCATGCAATCTATCTCTTCCCGCTAATATTACTTATCATTGGCAACATTACTTCAACAGTCGTCGAATGGATTCTGTTGAATCCGAACATTGTTATGCGACGCTGCATTGCACAGTGGATGTGGGTTAACTGTTGAAGAACTCCTAAAAGTTTTCCTGATGTAGCAGAAACTCTGAATTCTTTCTGTAGCTGAGGTAGGCTTGTCAATACCTAGTCAGTTAAGGTACACACCCGGAGCAAATTCTTCTTGGAGGGTTTCTTTATGAATCGCTCCGGTATAACCATTTCGTCGGCAAAATATTTCACGTAATTAGAATTTCATGAGAAATTCGCCTTGCTTTTACGAACTTTAATTTTTATTTTAATATTCTAAGCAAAAAAACAGCCCTTCTAGGCAAATAAGGTGTCTTCTTGAGCTCTACAACCCTCTTTTTGCCAATTCTCAATTAAATTACTTTTAAGTAAAATAGGTAACTCATGGCGATGAAAAAGTAAACAGAGTAAGAGCAGGGTAGAGGTGAAGTTTTCGATTAATCGGTCGAATCGTGATCGACCTTCAACAGTTTCTGGAAACGAGAAGTCATACTTTAATCTTAATGGAGTCAGCTGATTGTGGAGATTTCATGTTCATTTCCAATTCACGGGGATGTTCTGTCCTAGAAGCAAGCATCAGGCATGCTGTGGTCCATTGAGAGCCAGAAATCATGTTTTCAATTCAAACGAGTCGATTGATTATGGAGATCAAGGGGTAATTTACGATAGGCCGTATTTATTGGACCGCCGACTTGTGTTGGCGTTAACCCGGCGAAGATTCCGCTCGTATGCTGTTCTGGTCCCTTCTTTCAAAAGTGACCATCCACTTGATTTATAGCTTTCCCCGAACAAGCTGAAATCTCTCTGGTTTTTGAAAGACATTGCCTTTTTAATCCCGAGCAGTAATTCTGTGTCCATCTTTTTTCGGTGATTGGAAGGCTCCGAGAATTTGTTTCTCCCGCAACATGGGCCAATCTGAGGATTTGGTTTTTGACATAGAGTTTTCGGGAGTCCTACAAAACTATCCTCGCTCTAATTCATACTGTATAGTAACACTTTTCCGGGATGCTCATATATGTTTGAACAGTAATTTCGGTAAAAATGTAGTTGACGCCGGCCACCGCACTTTCCATCACTCAGCGCTAAAGTGCAGAGGGATAGCCAACTTCGTGAGCTCTTGACGAAGCTTATGGACGTTTCTTAGCCATGAAAATATGGTTTTTTGAACTGAGTTGTGGGAAGGAAGGAGTGTCGGGGTGGGCGAGTCAACTGAATGTTAAGTGTTATCCCATCCCAGTTTTTGCACGATGTAATCATCTCACCATGCTGTCCTGTGCACCTCATACGCTTTAGGGCTAAAAAACTGAAAAAAACTAGCCGAACTATTCCTTCGCTATGAACTACCTCTAAGATGAGTGAAGTCGGCTACCCCTTTTTTGCTTTAGCGCTCAATGTTGGAGAAGAGCAATGAAGTTAGAGAACTCCCTCTCCTCCCTCCCTCCTTTCTCCTAACTACATTTTCACCTCCATTTTCACATCATGAAGCATTCTCATCTCGTATCACCTCAGCATTCAACTTTTAGCTAGAACTAGTGGAAATTTCCTTTCAGGGTATTCACTCTGTGCATTTGTCTATATTGTCTGAAAAAGGAGATGTGATAGCTACGGGCGAGCGCAGTTTTGAAATGCGCCCATTATGGTTTGCTATCATCGGAGATTCATTCGCTTCTGGTGAAGGCAATCCAGACGTTTACCAACACGATGGCAAAAGCGCACAATGGCTTGATGGTGAGCAAAGCTGATGCCGTCCCTTCACTTTATTCATATACTAATTCAAGGTACAATAAATAGACTGAAAACTCCCAGAAATCCTCGAACAGGTCTTGGGGATTGTACGGTATTCTGCTTTGAACTTTGCTGAGCCGATAAAGGGACAGTTTGACTGGTAATCATTAGCCAACTGAGAGTTGGAGAATTGAGACGCCATGCATTTGCTTTGCATCAAAAGAAGTGGTAGCAGTTTAACATTTAGTTCACCTTTACAATGATTGAAAAGAGTTCGTTTATGTTCAAATGGCTGTTCGGTCATTAGGGTATGTGGGGGAAGTGGAATGGCCGTTCTCCTTTCATCCAAATGAAAAATTAAGGGGAAACTCTCCATAGTGTTCAAGTAGCAAAGTGTCGTTGTCATTTCGATCTTTCGCCGTGTTCAGGCTGCATACATGTAACTCAAAATCTCTGCGCCAAGGTCGTATAAGGTCGAAACCTCCCCCTCATCTTTGGGAAAGCTCTCGAAACCATTTTCATTTTAGTCAACAGAAACGGAAAGAATAATATCCTTATGAGAGTGACTCAGTGCGGTTTTTATCTTTGAACTGGGAATCTTGTCATACCATCACGGTCATCTTCAAGTACTCGCCTTTCCATAAAGCTTGTTTTTTCCTTTGTCGGTGTTATTTTTCCGTTGGGCCAAGTGGCGAAGGAGCATTCTTGGCGCACGTTTTTCTGACAACACTTATGTCCACAAAACAATGATCAATCAAACTTGCCCGGCATGAAGTCTTGTCATCCAGCTACCGTAATCCAACCGCCACCTGGCGGCTTCTTTGATCCAGCGCAGTTATGGCAATTAGGCTTCCCTTTCATCTTGCCGCTTGCCGTCTCCTCAGGGCACATTTAAGTGCTACTGAAATCGTAATCCATGGTTAAAAGATATTATGGGGGAGTTCGTTTGTGAGCAGACATGAGCACACATTCATTGGTGATTTTCCATGACTTCAGAGCGGTGCCACCGATCGTCGACGTCGTTTGCCGCGCAGGTGTTCAAGGAAATTGCAGCCGTACAGTCGCAGATGTACCTCACATTTTTGGCTTGCGCTGGCGCATCGGTTGAAAACGGGATTCTGAAGTCGGAAAGCGGATCTACAAGCCAGTTGGCTGTATTGGAAAGTATTTCCACATTGAGGTGAGGTCAGCAGTAAATACAGGTGCATTTTCTCATTCATAAAGGGGGAATAAAAGAATAAATGCATCGTGGGATTTGGTCTGAAACCTGAACAGTTATGGGTGTGTGAAACAAAATAAAGTGAGAGCACGTCCCGCAGCATCGTCCGTTTCAGTATGGCTTCTTGTAATTTTCATGAGCCGTTTAGTATTTCAATTTATCATGAACACAATTTTATGCTTTCATTTCACACACCATGTTGCATATCAGTCTCTACCCTTACTAACATTTATCTTAACCGTCATATTTTCAGTGATGAAACCGAGCATTTCTCCTCTGAAATTGTCTTTTTCAAACAACTTCTCTCCCTGTGGAGCCCTCTATACTACCCACTGATACATTTTCATTAGTGAAAGATTAGGAATTTGTTGTGGGTTGTGCTAAGATTGAAGTTCATGAGTTTGAAATGTGTGATCCATCGGAATTTCCAAGAGAAAAAAGCGAAACAAGCCGCTCTCCGGATGGCCGTAACCACCCGCAAAGTGATTTTGTACAAATCAGTAACTAACAAACCTTTGAGCTGCTCGATTTCCAGTGCATGAAAGTTGATTAACCACTTCGGTAGACCAAAAACTCAGCGGGATGTATGCACACTATCCACTCAGTTTCCTCAGAGAATTCCTCTGTTTTGTTTGTCGGCTTAACCAATAACTGCTAGAACTAATCGATTCAATCAATGGGCTTCTGGTCATGCCTAAAATGAGACAGTAGTCTTCAGTGTGGCCATCATTCAGATTATTCTGGTTCATATTTAAATAGATTTTTTTGGCGGATAAGGTGACTGTTCCTGGTGCTTGTAATGATTATGGGAAAGTGCAACTAAGCTATCATTATTTACGTTAGAATATAGCTTCTTCAGGAGGCTGACAGGCCAAGGATCGAATCCGGGGACTGCTGCCCATCATGAACAACTAGGCCATCCATCCTTCCTGTATTCGAGTCAGAATTGTTCGGGAGAGTAAGTGTAGTGTTGTGGGAGAATAAGCTGTTCATCAGCTGGCCACCGCAAGCAAGCGTTAATTATCGTTAGACAGCTTTTCTCTGCGATTGCCCGCCTTTCTTTTTCTTAGATGCTGTCCGTTGTTTTAGTTCCTTTGTCGTTCGAATAAGTGAGGCAGTTTCCTAAGAAATACATTTTTTCGTTGAAAATATTGGCTTTTACGGTAAATTACATTTTATAGAGGTCGCGGTCCAGACGTAGTAATCTTGACCTTAGGAGGAAACGACATTGGTTTCTCAGACATCATCAACGCTCTCGTTCATGAAAATGCTAGATTTGATATCAGCCTAATGGATATGAGGTAGGAATTCGCTAATTTTCCTGCAAATATGTTCCTTCTAAATTGTTGGACTTTGTGGAACATTTCTGAAGAATATCTCTCGCCCTTGGTGCTGCAACAAATTGAAGAACGTATTGAAAGGTATCAACATGTGGAGAGGTGGGGTAACAAAGCTCGGATTAGCTTTTGTCCGGCAGGGATTGTGTCAAATCTCGAAAATATCGATGCTAAAAGTGAACATGCTCTGTGTGTGGCGTGGGGGGGAGGGGAATGGGGAAGGGCGATACCCCTCCGCATGGGAGAAGAATTGAACATTCTTCAGTCGATCATCGTTTAATTCTCATTCCAACTGTGAGCAGTGGCTTGCTAGCATGCTATTTCTACAGCAATCAGTCCCTCTTGAAGCTCATGTCAGGTAAAAGACTATCTTTTCATGGCTAAAAATCGTTGCTAGACCCCATTGCAGCTCCTTAGGGTTTTTACCCGAAATACTATTGTGATCTGTAAGAAGCTCAAGAAGCTTCTAGAAACGTTTATTGTTACCCCGACTTGTGGCCAATGTTGTAAGGGGTCACGCCAGGAGGAATGCCTAACCGGCACCAGTACTCCTTAACCCTGCTTTTGCTAGTCTCTTCAGCTTTTCTGTATTTTGTGGCGATGAATGACGAGAGAGAGGATGAAATTACGGTGCGTTCCGCCTTTTAACGAACTGATCACACCTTCCTCTGCCTGACGAAGAATTACGCCCTCTTTCTTGTCAATAACTTATCGTTATACGCTTGACTCTCCTTGATAGGTATTGTAAAGAGGACCTCCACTGTTCTCGCCAATCATTGACCGGACCTTTCATTTTAAAGCAGTTCGTTGAAGGTCGAACGCATCCAGGTGGTCTTGTCTGAAGCATCATGAAACATCCACTGCTTACGGTTAATCTTATCACTTTTTGGGCATTTATGAAGTACAAATCTGCTTTTACTTCTTTCAAAGCCTTGAGAATATTATGATCTTCAGCACAAAACTGCTCACCGTACCCATTTACACACTGTTTCCGGAGCAGTTAGAAACTTTTTCACTTTTCTTCTTCTTTTAGATTCTTTTTCGTCTCTCATCAGCTGGACTTGGTCGCTGAACGGTTTGCGGCTATGGGAACTGGCAGCGTGTTTGTACCCCAATATTTCGACTTCACAAAAAATCAGTATGGGGAAATGGATGCAAGTTGTATTGGCTCGGGAGAGGTGAGTGAATCAAATAGAGATGGAAACCAGTTTCGCCTCAAATTTGGCTCACGTCGCTTGCCATTGCCCAATTTTTTGACAAAATAGAGCATTCGTTCATGCCATAAGTGAGCTTTTGAAGACGGCCTTAATTTTTATTTCCATGACAATAATTGCTAGACAGTTTTCCTTTCCAAGTTCGGTCTAGTTTCGCACCGCAACCCTCAAATGTAAAGCTGTTTTTACTGTTAATTCAGGCTCTTTAACATGAGCACTCTGATGAATCATAGAAAGCGAATACATTTCTGTTTTCCTTATTTGGAAATGTGCTGTCAGGTGACTAGCTGGAAGGGAACAAAACACCTGAATAGCTTTCCCAACCCTGAGGAATCTTTGATTACGGTTACTTCTAGCTAGGAACCCCTAAGAACCCCTCTAAGGACCCTTTCTCATAGTGAGATGCTTGCGTTGGTGTTTGTCCTTGAAGAGCAGCTCCGTCATAGTTGTTAATCCTGAGATGCGTAAATGGTTGCATATTTTCGTAGTTTATAAGGAAAGCTCATCACCTTAAGCCGGATGTTCAAATTTCCAGATGTCTACGTCGAGTATGACGTTTGCTGAGCGAAGAATTTTGCGTCGACTGAATACTCTGCTTCTTAAAAAAGGTGTCCAACATAACTGGCACGTTGCAACTACTATACCGGCACTTTTCGCTCGCCGAGGGATCTGTTCATCCCAGAGCTTCATCAGGTTTGTGCATTTCTTGTACTCTGTCATTTTAATATGCCCCTGATCATATAAATTTATACGGACTTCATTTGACCTCTCCCACTCCTCCACCTTCATTTGGAAATAACATGGGCTTTGGTTTCGCTGGTCATCCTTGTGTCAAGGATACGTCCAGTGCAGAATTTACATATGGGCAGGTCAGAAATTGTTGTAAAGCGCATTTGCCTCCCTTAGTAGACGGGATTTCAACTTCTATCTCTAAGCATGAATAATAGTGCTGCCTTCTAAGTTCGATTTCAAAGTCCATGGTAAGGTCAGCAGAAAAGTGAAGGTTTTTGTGGTGACACTATACGAACACATTTAAGCAAATATATATATATATATATATATATATATATATATACGTCGATACCGATTGAATTTACAAATATCAGTTTCACGGAATGGGCCACAAATGGCACCCACGAGTCAAAGAGGACCATTGCAATGGCCATTAGTACCGTTTTCCCACTGAACTACATAACAGCAGCTCGATCAGCAACATGGCCTGTTCAGATCGAGACAAGAGTCCATCACTCTCCAAGGCAACGCTATGGGCGCCTTCCATCCCAATGAACTCGGACATCGAGCTGTGGCTCAAGAAATTCTGCGGAACCTGAGAGAATGCGGAGTCGTTGATGCACCTTGACCATCGTCGTCCTCGTCGTCGTTAACGTCGTCTCGCTCTGTGTTATGCTCATCTGTGATCTCATGCATTATCTTTTGATCTCACCGTAATAATAGCAATGATTCGATTTAAAGCGAGATCTCGTTTATTCACAGAAAAAAGAAGGCTAAACGGGGGATCCCAAATGTACACCGCGGCGGTAACAGGGCAAAAGTTGGGCGAGCACTTTAGGAAGTTCACACGGACCTCTCAGCAAAGTAGGGTTTCGATATAATTCGAAGGAAGACGTAGCTTCCCTGGTAACAAGCCCAATGGCGAGATAGTCCATTAAGCTTCTGGAAGATTTCGTCCAACGTGAGGTCAATAATGTGCCAAAAAATCGTGATAGTCATGGCTGACACGCCCAATTGCGTACGTTCTGCGGAGTTGCGTCAAATTTCGCCAATCTATCAAATTGTCTCCCTCGTTGTTAATGCGCAACCTCCATGAATGTCCACATCTGGGAATGTCAGTCAGCTATTTAACACTGTACAAAGCCAACAAATACGGACAGAAAATACAATGCGAACCGGGAGAAAATCAGCAATGTCTTAACATTTGTATGTATTACAATTGGACGAGAAAACATTCGAAAATATGCAAGCAGTAATTACCGCGTGAAAGGGCAAGATTGCCCGGTTGACTGACTGGATGAGATGACAGGGAAGGCGTTGATTTCAAGGCGAATCACAAAAAAATGCCGAAATTATTGCGAAGATCACTTTTCTTGGGGGTTATTCTCACAAGCATTAAAATCGACGCCATGCCCGGGGTATTCACAAGGAAAACAAATTGAACTTGGACGAGAATCGACCTGAATACACCGCTTTCACACACAGTAGTTGATGATTTCACCTGATGATACAGTTCTTACAGTATTGCGCTTTATGGGAAAAATAACAAAATCGATTTTGTAAAGCCCATTTAGGCCCCGCACGTAAACGCCTTTTCGCTCATTTTCGTAGTTTACAAAGTAATACGTCGAAAGCGACAGCTCCGACAGAGTTCTCTCACCGGATAGGTTGGGATATGTAACGGTATGTGAGCCATCGGAAGAAAGCCCACTGAAGAAGCAGCCGCTTTCCAATCGACGATCTTTTAGAAGAAATGGGATTTTTTTAGAGCTTAAGAGGTTCCAGTTCGGTCCTTCAATGGGCCTTGCATGTTTGCTCGACGCATCGAACAGTTCCCAGATATATCGGGTAGTGTACGACCCGATATATCTGTCCCACCCTTCATATCGATAATGATCTGATGATGTTGACCCTATCCCTAACCGTTCAATGCGTTCAAAAGTAAACGTTTTCCTTGGAAACGAGAGCCGAATACTCAAAAAGCTGGTAGGCTTCTACAAATGAATGACGAAAATGCGTGAAAGGACCGGGATGTAGAGCGAGGGATATCGCGATGATTATTGGGACAAAGAATTAGCAGTTTCGATCGCGAGCTCCTCATTCAGTCTGACTTGGAAGACCTCGAAACCTCTAGTTCGCAGAAATGAGGCAGTTACTATCTCAGGACAACAAGTTTGAGCATCGACCAAAACTTAGGAGCAAAGGTCTACTGTTCTCGGTGGTGTGAAAAACAAGATGCATGCCCATTTGCGTCTCATGGATGGCTGCCGGGACCCAAAAACTTTGTTGGGAGGGATTAATGACCTCAGAAAAGTAAATGACAAAAATAATCAAATATCTAAAGCATTCAGCTTCCGGTTAGGTTGTATGTGCAATGAAACTTGATAAACTGACCAAAAGTTATGTAGGAAACAAGCAGAAGACTACAAAACTCATGCCTGAATATAATAACTAATAATGTTGGACCTCTGAAGCTGTGATGTGTTTTACACCGAAGCATGTAACAAGGGACCCCTTATGTTTTCTTTGCTAGAGGTGTTTTACTTTTCACAACGACACGTTTCTTCTTCACGCGAAGCTTACCATCGACAGGAACGATTTTCTTAATGACCTTCTTTTTGATCGCTTTCTTGACCTGAATGGTTGCTAATTCACCTCAGAAACTTCTTTAAACTTCAAAGCAGACCTCACCTTCGGTTTCTTGATGGGCTTCCTCACTACCTTTGGCTTCACAGTTTTTGCAACTACAGCCCTCTTCTTAATAACTCGTTTGATCTTCGGTAAAGCAGATTTGGCTGCTTTTCTCTTGGCGATCTTCGGGCGGATTTTCTTAGATGTCGTAGGGCTCATTTTGAAACTGCCAGAAGCGCCATGTCCTGTTGTCTAAAGGTTATTCATTAAAACGATAAAAGCACCTTGGAAGCGTTGGCCTTCAAACGGCAACGTTGTTTACGGATATGAGAACTCCATGAGGCTTAACAATGAGCGATCTCCAGCCTTTAGCTGTGAGGGTGGGTCAGACCATGCCATCGCTAAAAGCTCTCGGAACTGGATCAACATGCTGGGCGGTCCAGATATATTTTGCGGTGTATATCTTCGATGCGGAACTTTTGCTCACTGTATCGTCTTTTATTAACTACGTGTACTTTCTCAAGTCCTGAATTCAAGGGAGGATGAGGCCTAAAAGCTGACTTTATAAGAAATAAAGAACTGTGGGCCATCCAACGCAACCAAGTTCTTTTCCAACCTTTCTACTAAACAACCAACTATGGGGGGAAGGTGTCAGTCATTCACCCCTCGTTTTCCTTATTATTTGTCCACAGATGCGATGCGGCTCATTTTTGAAGTTAAACGCAATAGCGATTTTTGCGTTTCTACGTTTTACCAGTAAGAAAATTGCACAAAAGACACCACCTGCTCGATATTGCCTTCCCTAAGGGCTTTCCTCAGTGCCATGCACAGATGCGAATTAATCTGAAACACAGCACTAAGGAGTTTATGAACTTGACCCTTTTTATAAGCTCACCTTTGGGAGGTTTTCACCAAGTTGGTAGTGCTGCGCCAGATACTTCAGGATGGCCGGTTTGCTGGCTCCTTTGCTTTCATTCAATGCCAGAACAGCTCCCTGTAAATAGACTGAATGGCCTAAAAAAAGATCTGTTCATCGAAATTTTGAGCATAATCCTAAAACAAGTTCAGAAACTTGCAAAAAATTCTTTCGTAGCGTAAGGCCTCACTCGCACAACTCGTTGGTGGAATCCTGCCCTACTTAGGCGGGTCCTCTCTATCGATAAACTCAGTCAGCATCTACATCAAATGCGACTTTAAAGGCACCCATTCTAGAAAACGAGTACGTGGCGCACTCTAGCAGATTAGTCACAGTCAATCAGTTTCTATATTTGTAACTCGATTGCTGTATCTTGCTTTTCCTCCCACTTCTAAACCCCTGTAAGGTACTACGACATCTGGCATTACTGTATGGGAGGAATTCTAGGTATGCGGGCAACCCTCAATACACTGAAAAACAGCCGGAGTGCTGAGGAAAACAGGCCCATAACCATAAAGAGAGAATGAATGACCTTGATCATGGTTAGGTAGGTGGGATGGTGTGGCCCAGGAATAGGATTCTTCTTGTCGAGGATTTTTTTCTTTTTCTCCGAGAGCTTATGGAGTGGCATCCCGGCAGAGGGGAATGGGCCACTGGCGTCTAGCATTCCTTGCATGCTCATTGATTGCTCTGCTGCTTTGATCATTGCCTGAAAAACGACGTTTCGGAGCGGAACTAAAACAACAGGGATCACTCAATGCGAAGCGTAAACAGTGTGAAGCGGGATGAGAAGAGCATGAGTTGCGTGGAAAACTCGTCAAAAGGATGGAAAATGATGTTCAAGAGGAGGTAAACCAGAGAATCGAATGAGGGGTTGCATCATAGAAATAAATTGCCGAAGTCAAATTTATTTTACAGAGCAATGCTTCCCTGTATGAGGGGAGTAAAAAACAGGCAGGAAATATGCAATGGAGGGAAATGTATTCAAGGGAAACATGATGACAAGCGAATTCCTGTGGCCATATCGGGTTTCGCGAGGGGACTTCGAATCGGCTTTATCTCGTCTGAGAAGAGCCAGAGGAATGCTCTTTTTCGCAACCCACAAAGCATTAGGCCAATACGATAGGTATTTGGATGATTGAGCTGTCCACTCTTCCTCGGGGTTCAGAGTAACGAAACAGTCGCAAAAAAAATCTAAAGAATCGATTCCACCACACCATAACCTATTTTCCACTTTCGCTATTGATTCCGCTATAGTTAGGTTGGAATTCTCTAATCTCTGACCATCTATCTATCCAACGCGGGCTTGTGAAATAAGTGAAATAGGCGATAGAACCCAGCACGCCAAGTGACCTTACGGTATCTGCGAACTCCAAGAAGAGAAGCTTGTGTGATTGAGCGAAGGCAAATAATAAAAGAAGGTGAAGAGCCTCCACTCAGCGAATATGCAATAACGAATTAAAATCGGCAGCGAGCCTTGCTGCGCTCCTGAAAACATCACATGAGAAGAAAAAATGGTTGTTTACCACCAACGTGCTCCCCGTCTGCGCCCCCTGGCAGCCAGCCAACCCCGCCCCATGGCACAATCACGATACTGATGAAAAGAGCTCTTGGACGAGGGAAATAATCGGCAATTGCGCTCATATACTCACAACTTCAACCCAAATGGTACAGTAGGGAACGGTCATCCCCCTGAGCGGTTCTGCTCGAGTTTTCATCAGTTTTGAGATATCCCTATTGAGCTTACGGTTCCTAGGCTGCTATGCTATCTTCGTAGTGTGTATAGCCTTAGATTAGCCTGAAGCCGACTGATTGTATGGGCCCGGTAGCCTATGCTGCACTGAGAATTGCAATTTAGTCTGCGCTTATAGCACTACGCATTCGAACCGTGGAAAAGGATCTGAGTGCAAGGATTCAGTGAAGATTGTTAGATGCGCTCGATTCGTAGGCTGGAGACATGGCATCGGAACCCAACTTCTTTGGCACTTGATAAACAAACTCTAGCCGTTGCAAGGCCTCTGGGAGGTCCCATAGTCCTAGCATATGGTGGCTGCCCTTCGTCATTGCCACGATTCTGCATCTGTTCCTCCCGAGTGGGTTACCCTCTGAGAGTTGTTTTGATGCACTAGCGCTCACCTTCGTGTTTTGTTATTTTGCCAGACGATCTTTTTTTTATTCGAGGGGACGCGAAAACCGGTTCAGTTCACATTTACGCGCTTTTTGCGTTGAAGTAAAAATGGCCATAGTTATCGGGAGGAATCATGTGATTACAGTGTATAGGCCACAGTAACCACTTCGACAACGAATTATTGTGCTTTCTACCTATTGCCATTTGATACCATGGGGTCCAGTAGAACTATTCGAATACCCGTAATTATAATATATAAGAATCGATTTCCGAATTAGAGCATTATGACAGCCATCCATTGAATAAGTTATATTGAAGGTAGGGCTAAAAATGATCAATCTCGTGCCCACTCACATTATTCTTACTGACCAATGGCGTAATTTCGGTTATGTCGATTGGTATCCTAAACCTGTACATATTTCTCTTCTGGAAAATTGGTATCGGAATTGGTAACGCAAAAAGTAATTCTATGGAATATCAATTTTGTGAAAGTCTAAAAAACAATGGCAGAAGCTGAATTTTGATGAAAAACCTTGAGAAGAATTGCTGACGTCGTCGTCACATAACGGAAAGATCGCGCTCTACTCCGCATCCCAAAGAATGAGAAACATGCGGTACATGAACAAAAAAACCCAGGTATTATGCACTTCTGATAAATTTCTTTTTGAATGCGATAAGCTTGCAAGCCTTCGCCAACCCCGGCCCGTTTAGGATCTTCAAGAGAAAACTCTCTACCTCCTTCCACTCAGTAACTAGTGCGGTAAAAGAGAGCGGTGTGTATTTGTTATGAGGCGATACTCTTTGATATTTGGGGATAGGCTTGAAATAGAGGCTAGAGACATTGCAGCTAAGAATTGGTTTCAACAGGTCGTGTTAAATGAACCAGCAGTAATTCAAAGTTGTGTAATCATGCCAGATGGTTCTGCTCTGCAAGCGCTATGATGACTTGTTCCTTGCATTCGAGAACATAATTCGGGTAGGCGACTACTTGAGAGTTTACCGTAACTGGCTGTTTAATAGCAAATTCATATAGGCTGTTTCGGGATCATATGATGTCGGGCAATTCTCAACGTAAGGAGAACAGCAAAGGTTGGACAGAGAAATAGAATAGGTTAGCAGCATGATGAGAGAAATCGCTTGAAGATTCTCCATAGCAGAACGACATCACCTGCTCAATACCGTCCTCTTCATGAACCTCCCTGCGCGTCGTGCACATATGTGAATTATCCTGAAATACAGCGCTAAGGACCCTTGAAGGAAAACCCCACTGTTGAACTTACCTTTGTGATATTTCCTCCAACGTGATAGTGCTGTGCTAGAGACTTCAGAATTGCCGATTTATCAGCTTCTTCGCTTTCGTTTAGTGCTTGGACTACACCCTGTGAATGGGCTGAAAGGATTATCAGGGCACAGGTTACTCTGGAATTGTAAGTGGCAAAGTTGTAGAGACAGTAAGGGCTGGGAAACCTAACCTCCTTTATGACTCCATTGTGGTACTCATATGATCCTATAGAGATGACTTTACTTGGCAGATGATAAAGTCTAAAGTCTATAAAGTCCTGGGGCGTGAATCAATCTCGTCATAGGGTTGCACCCACGCATTCGACTTCCGTTTAGAATCGTAGTGGCGTATTGAATGCGTATGTGGCCTATACAATGGCTTGTGGTAGCCAGCGGGTGTACAAAACAGTGTTTCTATCCTCTCAGACTGTTTTCAATCGATCGACCCTGAAGAGATGGAGGGCTGAGTTGGCCTAGACGGATATCGATAAGGATTCGAACCCGTGAAGTGCGCAACTTGCCACCACCTACACCCTAATACATATAGTGGCCCTAATAGATATAGTGTACAATGCACACCTGTTTTCTCACCCAATCTTTTAACTCCGTTCCTACGACAGTCAAGAATTCCCAACAGCAGTAATATGAAGTTTCATGCAACCTCGCTGTGGAACCCCCTGCCTTATCTAACCTTAGCACAAAATTTCAGTTTTTAAGACCTCTCACAGTTTTCTCATGAAAGGAACATGATCAGCTCACGATGATAGCGATTTATGTTTAAAAAGTGATCGGAACCAGCTACATTCAGAGGGCAAGTCGCTCTACCAGAACCCGCGTTTGGCACTCTATCGTAACTCCTGTCTTTTTACCATTTATAGCTATTTATATCACCGTTCCCTTCACTGCTGCGGTTGATATATCTCCCGAACTTATCGCAGTTTATCTTGTTCCACCTTCTGATGCCGATGATGTATTTCCCGAACGCTGGGCAGCACACGAAAGCGGAAAAACAATCTAAGCGCTGGAGCTTAAACAGAACAACTCCACTTCTGACCTTTATCATGGTGAGGTAACTGGCATGGTGTGGTTCGTTGACCGTATTCTTCTTAGAAGATTCCCCAAGTGTCATCGTACTGCTGGAAACCTCCTCATTCAAATCCAACATTTGCTGTGTGTCTATTGATTGCTCTGCTGCTCTGATCATTTTCTGAAAAGCTGCAAATTCAAAGCGAAATGGGAAAACATCAGCGATTAGTGGCAGACGATGAGAGCGAAACAACACGATTGACGAGAGCGCCAGTCAGCTGGAAACCACGTCAGAGGGACGGAAAATCGATTGGGAAAAGGGAAAAAGAGGAAACAGACCCGAACTACCACTGCAACCACCACCTGTTGGAAGTTAGCGATGAGTCAACAGTGAGCTCAAGCGTGGATTGATAAGCGGGGAATAACTAGCTGCTCAAAAGCTGGCTATTAAGCTTCTACCAATGCCTTCTTCAGTGTAGCAGTAACTAATATAAGAAGGTTGAGTAATAGTAGAGCTTGGTTAACACTTATGACAGTGGGCAGTGAAGGGGAAATAGGGGGTAACGGTTTTTTCGAGTAACATAGTAGGCCCTAGCCCATGTTGCTGCCCATGATGCCACCCACGCACCCGATTTAAGCTCGGCTCGTGAAAGTGATGGCAACATGTTCGCTGCTGCTCTAGCTCCATGCAATTGTTTCTTAAAATATGCAATTACATTCTAAAAGATACTTTTCTAGGAATGGAGAGGGCAGGATTCAAACATTTATCACTACAAAAGCAGCATCAGCTGATAAATTCTGGGCAGTACAAGTATTAAACGAATGGAATTGATGAGGATATGTGGAAAGGAAGAATTGTTGGGACCAGTTTATGTCTGATGATTTCATTGTCAACTTTGAATTCGATTAAGTCGCTATTCTGCCCTACAGACACTATTCTTGTTACTCAAATTTCTTTTTATTCTTATGTAACCTAATTAATTGTTACCTACTACTGCCAAGCTGTGGACCCCAACATGAGTAAGGAAGAACTCTGTCACAATGAATACAAATGATCATGGTACCCATAGAATCAAATGTTATCATGGTATCTTAACCTGCACCAAGCCATACATAGGACGTTACCCGCTGAACTAAACTAAAATTATCTCTTACCACCAATTTGGTAGGCGCACCAGCCAGAAAAGTGCCTGATATCACTAACCTGCTCCAAGAGGCTCCTAAGAATCTTCGAATGTCATCAGGGGATGTATGAAATATATAATAAGTACATAGTATTGAAGGTTTTTTCGCAAAATTTACCACGAACTTCGATTTTAATTGTAAGCTACAGCAACTTTTTTCAAAAACTTGTATGTACAGTCTGAATTCTGTAAGGCTTCCGAGCATAGCGCTGTTAAATTCACGATTTGCTTGAATTTCCCAATTTTGCCCGAACTGCTTTCCTTCAAAAGCACTGCCCAGCGCGTGATGTTAAGAAAGGGCTTCCAGCTGTTCTCTGAGAAGGACCATGAGTAAGCAATCGCAAAAGGGAAAAGTCCTCGAAAGCAACCGGGAAAATGGGAGTCACTTGCAAGGTTTGTTGAAGTTCGATGAACGGGGACATAAATGGAAGTCAAGTTTTCCATGAATCAATTGCTAATGCATTAAAGAAAACGATATTATTGAAGGCATGGAAGTCACCAGCGAACGCCATTCAGCGATGACTCCGCTTTGCAAACGCCATTGGATGACTCAGCCAGTACATTCACGAAAAATCCTTCATCATGACTAGTTAGAAGCCAATGTTTGGTGGGCGCAGTTGGAGCTCATTGCCTTAGTACGTGTGGGAAAGATGAGGAAGTCTGTGAGCTTTGCATAGCTTGTAAGATGCTGTGAATCATCTACAAAAACATATGAACCGAAGAAAACATTAATTCCACCCGAATCTGCATGCTGATCAGCTTGTGTTGGTTTTTTGAGCGATTGTTCTGCCGTCTAACCAAAGGGCGTCGCACAGTGTGCCTCTGCCGGCCTCTCCCCTTTTTGGTATCTGTTAAGTGTCCTCACTAGGTGGTCAAAGCCTAGCTAACTTACGGCTCCTGAACCTACTGATATTAGACACATACCATGGCTCTCTCTGGGAGAATATCCCTCCAGTTGAAAAGATGTAATTACTTCTTCCGCGGTTCATGTCGAACTCGCATTTTTGCTTAAATAAATAAATTTGGCAACTTTTGCTTAGATTGAACATCATGGAATGACCACTGAACTACGGTGCACAGAATGCTTATGCTTGTAGTTTTAGGGATCATCCTTGTTTTTTTCTTGTTGCCTCTTCTATACTGTGCCAATGTGACCCACGAGTTATGCACAGTTCACGATAATTTTGGGCTATGACCATGAAGAGTTTATTCTTTTTTCATTTCAAAAACGATATTACGGAAAAGCAAATGACATCAGCGGATCTGCTCCTCAATGTTCCTTAAGGCAAAACGAAAACCGTGCAGTTAAAGGAGAGACTATCGTCCTGATCGCCCATATGTTTCCCGGTTAATACCGCTTGCAAAGCCTTCGAGATATGTTAATAGTCTTATGCAATGCTGACTTTCACGAGTTCCCGTCCCTACAGTTCAGAATGGATCTAGTGATGTATATGTCAGTTGTTGGCATAAGAAACTATCAGGGAATGAGCAAGATAGACTGAATGTGATGATGAGTGGATAAATCATAGTGATAACTTTTCAAGGCATTGTTAGTTGAATAACAATTACAGCTTAAATTAGCTAAATAAAACCACAAGTTACCACGACCACNNATTTCGACGTCTACTCAAATCACAGGATGAATCTGCACGAGGATACGTGCTAGATCCTGCGTTTCCGCGACGTGGTAAACGCGCTCCAATGCTTGTCACTTTTAAAGGACCGCAATGTGCAAGCTACCGTACTCATGCAGAGAATTCAATCCTATTTCTTTTAGGATTTTGCCTTTCGATGATTCTTCATCAACGGACTGTTTGTTTCGAAACTTCCTATCAATTCATTACAAATTGCAATCTTCCAACCATCCAGCTTCGATTACAACGATTGGCTATTTTCATTGTCGGGGGATAGGGGAGGTGGAGCCGTTTTAGGAACCGAGTATTTCAAGTACTTCGTGCAATGTCGGATTTTCGATGACAGTTGAGCTGAGCATATCTTGTTTTTCTTAGTTTCTGTGTGTTTTTAAATGTTTTAAGAAAGGTGCAGATTAACGCAATCCTTTTTTAGTGTGTACTGCTACTGTGTACTTTATTTTACTTTCACTTCACTACCCTACTTTATCACTCCTACAGTCACAGAGGAGCTATTTGATTGTTATAGCTCCGAACTTCCAAGGTATTTCTCGTTAGTTGGTAATCCAATGGTAGTTGGGTGCTCTAATAACGAATATGAGTCATTTGTGACACTACTTGACAACAGTTTATCGAATAGTATGTTTTTCGTAAATTTCATATGAGCAGTCTATTCATCTTCAAGGCGCCAGTTAGCCCTTTAAGTGGGTTCATAAGAAGGGGGCGTTACTCTCAATCGTCGTGAGTTGCACTGGTGCATGTGAGCGGATGCATGTCATATATCAGCACACCTGATTACTTTTGTAGGCGAGCTCAATACAAATATGTGGCACCGAATCGTCGCAAAGCGGCGCTGAAGTAGAAATTTTTCTTTTCAAAATTCTCTCGTTTGGTACTTTGTTGATGTTGACGGGTGGACGTCACAATCATTCGTCTGCCAGGCAATGTTCTTGTCTTCATTGTTAACTTTAAAAAATTCTTTTGATACGTTGAATATTATGCGTTTGTTAACGTTTTTATTACGATCGAGGATCACCGGTATCATTGTTTTTGTCTAAATGTGTTGCAAATGTTATGCTATTTTGGTGTCAAAGACAGTTTGTTTTCTTTCGTCATAAAGTCTCGCCTAACAAGCGTTTGGTGCACTAATCGTCAGTTCCGCTGTTGATTTCGATTTTTTTAGGGTAGAATGGGTCTCCACAACAAGCCCATCGTTATTGACGGCAAGGACCACCTTCTTGGACGTTTGGCGTCCATCGTTGCTAAGCAGCTCCTTCAAGGAGAAAAGGTTGCTGTTCTACGATGTGAGGAAATCGCGATCTCTGGAAATTTCCATCGTTCAAAACTGAAGTACATGAGCTTCCTTCGCAAAAGATGTAACATCAATCCCGCTCGAGGTGCCTTCCACTACAGATCACCTGGAAAGATTTTCTGGAGAACCGTGAGGGGTAAGTGACAACATTTTTAATTGCTTGGTTTAGTGAAGCCTGCCTGAAGTTTTCTTAATTTCAAATTCGCGAATTCAGTATATTTGAAGTAGCGAAGAAAAAAGATTTTTTCCAGTCCATGTAGAGTCCTACAGGAACCATGACTAAGAATTCTTGCGAAAATCTTTTTTCACTAAGTCGGACGGTCTTATGGGTTGTAATTTGGAAACTTTAGCTACTATTTGGATCCTACAGTATAACCACCAAAAGTATCTTTAAGTCGCTTACGACTGGTTCATGTTCCGGTTCCACCCCAGGGTAATTGTAGCTTGATTCAATATTTCATTTATGAAAAAAAAATCGAATACACAGTAATATTTCACAATTTTTGTCCTATGAATTGTTGTCTTCGTTTCTGGTCCTAATTGACTGCAACTTGTTCTTGTCGAAGCCCACCAAATTGAAGACCAGAAGAGCTAATTTATGGTTCCCTTATAGGCTCAGTTTTGGTCTGCTCACATCTCTAGTGTAACAGAATCATCATGTAATGTGCGCGGAGTTCCCAACAAAGACCCAATAAGCAGACACTTACAAGAAACTTGAGCAGCTCTGTTTCTTTTTGTATCTAATAGGTGAATATGGAGGCATATTGATTCCATATTCCTGACCATAAAAGTAGGAAATGGAGGCTGTCAAATACTAGCTCCTCGTAGAATAGGTGCAGTAGTCAGACTATTGCGGAGAGGTCCGCGGAGAGCAGAGCTATTGTTTTTTTTACTTCGGATTTGGCTGATTGAATTGTGGAGACCTTAGAAGACTTGTGAGAAGTGATGTATCGTCACCTTTAATGGTACCCAGTAGTCGAAGCTGTACAGTGGTAAAGGAAATCCTGGACGTCAAGCCTTATTCTTTGCTTGAACACATTACCGTTCACTCTCTTAACGTTTTGCATTTATCATTCACAACAACTTTGAGATTTATTAATCTGTTTGAATGCTTGCCACTATTGCTCATAATTTGTATGGATTTATCTTGCGTCTGCAGAAGCTTCGTTCAAGTCATATATATATATATATATATATATATATATATATATGCTGCAGTAGTTTTTTTTTTCGATTTGCCAAGAGCACAGGCCTAGTATGGGTGTTAACAGCATGAAGTGAGATGAAGTTTTCCACGTTGATTATTCCGGTTTTGGGATGTGCTCACGCACTCGACATCATTCAGAATGAAGTGGGGCTTGAAAAAACTCACCAAAGGACTTCCGTATGGACGCCGATGCGTGGTTCAGTGCTCTCGTTTTGCAGAGGTTCCGGTACTAGTCAACCAACAACGGAGTAGTTTCGGGCTTTGTAGGATGATGCGTGTTGGGTTAGATATTTGAACCCCTTTATGTGATAGCATTTGGGACTACTCTACCTCTTGCGAAGGTTTACGTTGCAAATAAATCTGTCCGAACAAATTTATAGCGCAGCTTATGAAAGCAGGCATTTCTTGAAGTCCAGCTGTGATGAACTTCATACTTGTAAAAATTCTAAAGTTACTTTAAAGGCTTTCTGCCACTCAATTTGCACTTCAACGGGAAATTTCCTAAAACTGCCTTGTTGTCAGTGCTAAATGCAACACTTTCTATCTATCGTGTAAATGCCCTAAGTGTCCTAGAAGGAATATTATGTCAATGTCATTAGCTCTTCCTCATTTGAGGGACTCTCGTAGCTGCTAAAGAGAACGTTAAAAAAGAGCCGTAAGTACATTAGTATTCCTTTTATTCGTGAACTTGAACTACGAAATTTAATGGCGGTTCAGGCCATTGAGAAAGATAGGCCTCCGTTGACGGTATCAATGGTCATGTAATTGTCCTGAAAGTTCATCCATATTTGTGGATCAAATCCATGATGAAAAGACTATAGCCGTCAACTTATGCTTGAATTTTAAGGAATGCTGCCCCATAAGACGCCCCATGGAAATTTGGCCCTCAAGAATCTCAGAGTGTATGAGGGTGTTCCATCTGCTTATGACCGTGTAAAGAAGATGAATGCGCCTATCGCCAACCGACATCTCTGCTTGAAACCTCGACGCAAACACTGCACAGGTTTTTTTTTTTTTTTTCATAATTCGTTCGTTTATGTGGTTGGTTTCATGATTGTTGCTCACATTCTGTGATATTTTTGTTTCATCTTAGTGGGCCGTCTTTCTCATGAAGTTGGATGGAAGTACCAGGACGTTGTAGCCAAGCTCGAAGCTAAGAGAAAGGTCAAAGGAGCAGCATATTACGAACAGAAGAAGAAGAACGAAAAGTTGTACCAACAGGTGAGCTACAGTCGTTCTGTTATTGGGAACTAAAAGGTTTTCGTTCAGTTCATTTGAATGCACCATCACTTGAGCACCCAAAATCTGCCAGTGAACCATGCTACCCTTACTTCGGGGCGTTTATGTAAAAAAAACTTCGAAAGGGAATATTGACCGTTCAATTATTCGTCTGTTCCTGTTCGAAATAGTAGCATTCAATAGGAATACCTTCTTCAGCCTCTACCCTCATTCGACATGTAGCATTCACTGAGTTGGATGTAGTGGAGTGTTAACTGCGTCGAATTTTGCAGTAATAACGACTAACCAATAACTCGAAGTGCTTGAACTCCATTCGAGAGAATGTTGCTCTTGTGCTTCAGTTCTCTCAATCGAGTTTCTTTTTCTAATCTCACGACAATTGTTCATTTCTAAGAACTTAAACAAACAGTTGTTGCGACGTTTGAGGTCGTCAGTGGTAACTTAGTTGTTTTTTGGGATATGTGTTGCACATCATTTTATTTTCGCAGATTGTTTTGATCAACAAGCACGTGTTTAGGCGAAGAAAAACGCTGCTGCCAAGATCGCTCCTTATCAGAAGATCATCGAAAGTTATGGATACAATTAATTCTTGTTATTGTTATGTGTGGAAAATAAAGTTATAATACTTGTTAGCCGTCATGACTATATGATATCCCGTACGCGATTCCTTGTTTGTGGATGTCTCGTTATTATCAAATGGCAGGGCTTTCCTTTGCATTACCGTGCTCTTGAAGATTTCTTTTTCTCTTCCCAATATAAAAGGTCTGTAGAGGAATTCCAGGCCAACTCCTGATGAGCATCTGCAGGACAGATCGTGATCGATCAGGCTTACTCTGCGTACAAATCGCAAGGAAGTATTTGCAATCCCTTTTGGGTGTGGTAACGTCTACCCACAAATCGCGTCGCGCTCACCGCATCCTTTGCTATGAAGGGGGAGGTTTGAATCCCAGTAGAAGGGTATGGTAGCCGCCGCGGAATCATTGGGAATTGGCTGCTTTCAGAGTTTGTCGACGTGCCTTCCGAACGACCGGTGGCGGCGCCAGCTACGTGTTGACGGCACTAGTCGCCAATGAACCAAGCGCCCTCATGGCTCACACGACCTGACCACGATATGTCCACTGTTGTAAACACGTAGCCAAACCAGCAACACCGTTGGGAAGCACGTCGATGAACTCTGAAAGCAGCCACTTGAGCAGAAGTAACGTCACCTTTTTGTTGAACAACGAGGATTTTGGAAGTTATTGTGAGAATCCGCCAAAGGTGTGGCAAAACTACTTGACTTGTCATCGCCTTTGTCGACTTTCGAGAATGTGATAACCTAACTGGGGAATAGCCTGTCTAGGCTAGTTAGTACTGTCAGAACGGCATAACTCCATGGTGCGGCCTTGCGCTGAGTGGCTTCTCAGGATCATTCAGCCTTTATCCTTCATATTTACAGCTCCAGATGCCTATGTTTNTTTGATTAATCTGAACAGCAGTGTGCTGAGGCGTTCAGCTGTTCATAGGACCAGGGAAGGTCTCGGATATAGTTAAAAATGTATCTGCCTCAGATGTGACATAAGTTTTGATCTAGTCGTTCCGAACATTCGAGAAGAACATTTGACCTAACATGGCTCCGTGCTCGCCATCTCATAGTGGACCACCTTTCCGACTAACCCAGCCTTTCTCCTATATAGGTGTGGTTCCAGATTCACATATTTTATTCAGCTTCATAGCGGTAATGCCGCACCGTCGCACAGAACGCTGTTGCTGTAAACCGTCTCATTTTCGTTCAATCCACAGCACCTTATATTGTCACTTTGATTTCGGCGAGGTCCCTCTTGACCACATTCATCGCTGAGGCTCCTTGAACTAATCCTTTCGTTGGTTTCATTTCATTGTTTTGCTTGTCGGGTGATCCTCTAGTCTTCTCAGTATGTGCTCATTCCCATGCTCTCCCAAACATCACATCATCTGGTCAGAGGCTCTTGCAAGACCGTACTGACTTTTTCGTTTCTCACTCCGTTTAGTTGCGTCCAATTCATCTAGAAGTTGAAGGGTCGTTGTGTTTTGCGTTAGGTCAACGTGCTGCGTTTGGTTGGTTGATTGCTAAGATGTGATCAAGAAAATTAATTCACATAGGCAACCGCAAACTATCGAGTTCCAGGTGTTACGCACTGAAACATCAAGTCATTATGGTATCTGGCCATTATCCAAATCGACATTTCATCTGGTCAGTTTTCATTTGGTTTCATTTTATTTGATTTTAGTTGTCTTTACACAAAATATAGAGCTTTTATGGACAGCATTTATAACGTGAATTGTGGAATATTCTACATCGACAAAACTCATAAATCGAGACTACGTAAATAAGGTATTGCCTGTGCAACTGAAAAAACTGTGAGTGTGTGTGTGTGTGCAAGGCAGAGCACTCGGCAAAGTTCAAAATATATGTATCTGTACACAAATTGCATTTGCCACACGATTTGTTCCCGAAGCAAAGTATCCAATGAGGGTAGAATTATGATTACGTCGATATTTTGTAAAAATGAAACTTCGGAAGGTTGGAGTTATGGAAGGAATAAAATATTGAGAGGCAATGGAGATCTGCAGGTGATGGTGCAGGTCAAACGCTGATGTTACCTTTTCCCGAAAATCAGAGAATTTTGAAGGTAATCCCATTTAATTTTATCCTACTCTGATTCCAAACCGCGCTTCCCGAGCCCTTCAGAAGAATTTTATCCTCTGGCGAATCGGTTTTTTCCCGCCTTATAAGAAGAAGAGAACAATGAGGAATGGTTGGGCTCTCAGAGCAAGATCTCTATGGGTGTGGTACGATCCAATTCCAACACTCTACTCCAGTTGGCCATGATTGTCTGGTCTATAGTATTGGGTCTCTCCACAGTTAGTTTCACACGCCTGCAAATGAACGACAGGCTGATAACCAACTATTCCCATCTTACTGCTACATTTATTTCTGTTGCTTTCGTAATATAAACAGTTGAGGAAAATACGTCAGTGAGGAACGTGACGGTATGGCAACTCCCCGCGAACCTATGAAGGCCCGTACAATTACATCTAAAAGGATTAGGAAGAGCAAGAAGGGATGTAAAATAGAATGCTTGATCACGCTGCGACGCTATCGCATGAGCCCCACCAGCTCGACGGTTTTGAGTGTGACCTTAAATGGAATAAAGCTGACCACTTGTCTGCGTAAAGGGAGGAAAGGTAGCCTCAAGAAAAGAATTTGCAGTCACGTAATTTCCCATGGAATATATTTTTCCGTAAAATTCTGGAAACGAATTCTAAGGTGAATGGCAAAACCAGTGGTGGATTACACCGCTCGCTGACTCCTAGTCGGTTGTGGAAACTGGAGAAGTGACAAAGGGAATGGTTGTGGCAGAGAGTCCCAATTTGCTCCAGAACTTGTTAAAAAAAGTGAGTCTCGAAATTTAAAGCGTTGAACAGCGCCAAAAAATTTCACCTCTCCAAAGTGAACGAGTATACAACTTCATAGCTCAGCTTTGCCTAGCTTGTCAACAAATGATACATGTATTTATACGAACATTGAACATTAATAGAGGAAGGACTCGACCCGGAAGAATGAGAGCGTTTCGCGGGCGGTCGAGGAACCGACACATCACCACCTGCACGGTCGGATTCGTAGTCTTAACAATCATTGGCTGACCATGTGATCGTCGTGTTTGTGCTGGTCGGATCCTCGCGGCCACGCGTTAGTTACGGTGTGGGTATTAGTGTGTATCTGTGAGGGAGTGTCTGTGTGGGAGTGCACGCTACAGTCGTAGCAGGTCAGTCCAGTGCCATGCAATGATGGCAATGATGAGACAGACGACGCTGAAGCGAACGTGAGACGAGTTGCAGCCGTCCGAGTCGCACGCCTGCACACAGCCTGTATAGTGATAGCCCTCGAACTTGTAGTGGCCACAATGGCTGATCCGAACGATTTCTGAAAAATGCTGAGAGCAATGTGATACGAAAGTAGGAAAGTAGCAGAAAAATATAATTTCCTTGAACTATGACATTTGCCAGTTTCTCTGGGATTTTTCACTCATGAGCTTGTCCTCTAGAACACATGAGTGGCAAGTAGCGGTCATTCAATAAAGAACAGATGCTCGCTAACTGGTGGGTTGCGGCTACATAGAACCTTTGAGTGTATTTTTCTTCCATTTCATATCAGCGTGAGCATTAGGTTAGTTTCCTCCCAAGTAAAAAGCATCATTTTCTCCCCCATCAAGTTCAGTATCGAGCCTGGTCAAGAATGTGTGAAGCTATCCAAAAATGTTGTGAAAAAAGGGTGTAAAGTTCATGACGATAGAAACAGCATGGAAGTTCTATCCAGACGAGTGATCAGCACAGTAGCGGGCTATTGCGTAGGAGGGCTACAGTAAGCAATGCCTAAAATTCGCCCCATCGCCATAGGTCTACCAGTCAGGCCGCCCGGCTGACGCCGGGCTTCCCTCCTTCTTAGGGGTTCGCCCGGCTACGCCGGGCGCTCCTCCATCCTGTGAGAAATTTGCTATGTGTAAATAACTCTTCGGATTCTCTTTTTTCTTTGGAAGCTCTACACCCTCAGTATCAGCTCCGAATTAAGAGCGTTTTTTTCTATGAGCCATCTTCGCTGTGTCCGAATAGAACATCGCATAACATCACAAAGGCGCTTATTCAAAGAAAGAAAAGTATTCAGAGACTTCATCGCCGCTGAGTCTACTATGTTAGCTACCATCAATGTTCCCAGCCAACTCCATGTGCCTCCAAGTTTCAACGGTCTGGGTCCGATCTAACAGTATTTATTCACGCCCAGCCCTTTAGGGCGGAATTTAGTCTTGCAACCTAGCATCAGTGTTCATATCCTGCCTCCTGTATTCCTACAGAGTTTGGTCGCTCTAGGT
>UZAF01016113.1:35896-46678 GCA_900617895.1 Haemonchus placei | reverse complement strand
CCCCGCCCCCTGTGGCCGGAGTAAGGTCCTGCCACCACCGTAAGCGTTCCCATCCCATCTGGAGTACTCAGACCAAATTTGGACGCTCTAGGTCTATGGGGACTGGAGTTATGATTTCCCGCACAAACCACGCCCCCTAAGGGCGGAGTCCGGCCCCGCCACCCAACATAAGTAATTCCATCCTACCGCCTGTACTCCTACCAAATTTGAACTCTCTAGGTCCAACTTTAAGTTTTCACACAAACCCCGCCCCCCACACACACACACACACACGCACAGACAGACAAACCAACAGACACACTTAGCGCGTTATATATAGTAGGATTATCATGACGAGTTGTTTGAATTTTCAACTTTTGGGATCCACTGTGAATAATGCGGTTTCTCTAAGCTCTTTGTACACGGTCGCTGTTGGATGTGTACGTCGGCCAAGTCTGTTCTAGAGCCCTTACTGCACCCTGACTGAGCTGCTTTTCAACCCGACTGCGTCCCATGTACCATTCTTGAGTGCCCGTGTTCTTCCTAAGGAGACAACTTAGAAGCCATCTTTTATTTTTTTTTTTTGTGAGATGTGCATGTGAATAAAAATAAGTGGAAGAGGGGTTTCACGATTGGTAAATCGGAATAAGTTTTATGTGAATTTGCTGTGGTATACACCGTTTTCTAAGTGCCGCACATGAATGAAATAGGCATTGACGCGGCATGACTTACAAACCTGTATCAGCTGTAAGCGTCCCCGAATCGAGAGCACATGTTCGAATTATCATCGTCTTCGAAGCGTTTTCTGCTGCAAAGAAATAGGATTGAGCGTCGGACATGATCGGAGGGACGTGAGTGACTTGCTCACCTCGGTGGCCAATAATTTTGATACAGTGATCAGCGGGGAAGAGACCTTGTCGACCTTTTTTGAACGCCCAACATGGATGATGGTAGTTCGTGATCGATGCCGCTTCACGTTGCTAGAAATTTGTATTTTACAGATTTGGTTTAACGCACACTATATCCTAGAAGTGAATTTCAGTCGGGTGCCTGCCACAACTTCTAGTTTTAAGCAGAGAAGGTTTAGTGTCAAGTGGCGTACTTCACATTTTCATGGTCACGGGTTCGAGTCCCGGTTCGATATTCGCCTAGGTCAACCAAGCCTTCCATCCCTCTGTGGTCGGTTAATTGGAATCAGACTCGTCGGGGAGGATGGAAGCACTTGTACATCGGCTGGCCACCGCAAGTCATTGTATGGGCCATACAAGCAGTTGCAGTGAAAAGTTAATAGCACTCTCAGGCTGAACTGCGGATTGTAAGGACCATACGAATTGAAAAGTCGCCGCGAGCATGCGGTTGTGCGTGGAAGTCGATTGTGAGGATGCATCCCAAAATCTCCAATCAACTCCGATTAATCGACCCCAAAAATCTACCTTTTTTGCACCTACAAACATAAATCTTACCAGAATGAATTATGATTTAGCGCTTTGGAAACTTATGAATTCATTATCCCGATCCTACCATTAGTAGGCGTCTGCCACGAAGTGCGATACTACGTGGAGAAACGCCTTAACTTCCTCATTTGGTTCTAAACTTTCTTCTTTACATCTCGAAACAGACCCGACCCCCGGGAAAATGAGTAAAGGTTAGGAGTTGCTCAATAAATAAAATGAGAGAGACTCGCTCTCATTGAAGGAAGCGCACCCACAGTGGGAGGTACTTTCTACATATTTCCATAATCCGATTCAAAGGTGGGGTGGTATTTCTACACGAGTCCCACCACAAGCAGCAGTGGCGACCGCGGCAAATGGTTCGTATAGAAAAACCCACACCCGCCTCAAGGAAAGTTTGGGGACCAAATTTTACCACGGCGGAGATCAAGTATAAGTTTCATCCCCTTTCGAAAAGTTCTTTGCTGTGGTGCACCCGTTACTATGCGAAGCTTATGTTGCTCAATTTGTGCTACATCGTAATTTTCGAAAAGATGGTTTGCTTAATATAGAAACCAGTCGTCCGGCTCACTCCGGGTTTTCCTCCTTCTTATGATAGAGTTGCAATAATGGGCAAACCGCGCGCTCCTTCATTGCAACAAATAATACTTTTTGAAACGCGAAACTTGACGGAGGACTGAGAGGGCATGCAAGTGGTAATCAGTAGTACTGATGCTTATTTCTATAATTAGAAGTCAGGTTCTGTTGCTGTTCATCTTGAAACTAATGACTCACTGAAGGTTCAACTGGTCCGAGTTTAATATTTCCGCTCCGCCACGCCGCTTGCGAGCGCAGTCTGATCCTGTCACCTATCATCAGTGGTCCCATCTTGCCTCCGTGTTTTTTTCGTATTTTTTATATTACAAAATCAAACAACTGAAACTTGGTGTCCAACCTTGGAAGAGGCCTCCAGCGTGCTATTGAAGGGATCCTCACACGCTCTGTTGTTTCCATCGAACGAGCTACACACGAAACAACCGATGCCCACTGCTCCTAAAAAAGCGAATTACTAGCTACTCATTTGAATGAAATAAAACCTAAAAAAATGCTTACCTGGAATAGTGACGAGAAGAATGAGGGCGGGGCTAATGCTGGGCGTGGCTGAACCGCGCGCCATGCGCGTAAAACGGATAGATTCTTACGCTGTGGTGTCGACGCGTGCGCGGGACACGAAAAATCGATGACTGCTCAGCCACAGCGGGGCGTCGATACGGTTGGAGGCGCCCCGTTGCTGGAATTGTGCTGTTCGAAAAGGAATTTCCGATAAAAATTAATCCTAAGATAGCGACGGACGTATGTAATTTTAATGACGAAACAAGAGTCGAGGCAATTAGATAAACAGGAACCGATTATAAGAAAAATGACCGATATCGGTTACTGTGTAGTTTGTCCCATTGGTTACGGTAGCTCATGACCCACATAAAAGTACTGTCTGTCAATCTGTGCGCAGTCTTTGGGTATGAAATTTGAATTCATAAAATGACTGAGCTATGCTGTTACTGTTATACCGAATGATTCTAGTTAGCGAAATACTATTCAGTGTGCACTTTGAAGTGAATAGATGGAAGAAAGTTCGATTTATAAGGAAAATTTAAAGAGATAGAAAATGAATATCAAAAAAATGAGATCATGCTTATGAGCTTGGTCTGCTATTTGCTGTAACATATTTCCAGTCGTGAGCACATGTAGTACACAGCACTGAAAAGTTTTCAGATACGAATTGATCCAGACTGGGAAGTCGAATTCAGTTTTCTACAAAAGGAGACGTTTGGATCTTTTCCAGTCTATGTTATTGCCAGCTCCAATTTTTGACCTTCTGCACAACTGAAGGTGGTGTTTTCTTTTTTAGTTACTAGTTTTTTTTTTTCGAGTGGTTATATATTGTGAATATAGTATAGCTTTTGCACGCCTCAGTTGTAATCCAGCCAGCGGGTCATGGCAACGAAGAGAAAGTTTTTTACTACCCGTTACAACTGAAATATTAGCATATATATGGAAAACTTTGTAGTGGACTAATTTTATTTTTTATTTTCCATTCGTTTTCTATGGATGTTATTGTCCTGGTACTGTCGAAATCACCGCTGTTTTATTCTTTAGTCTTTGCTAATGATCCTGTTTCCCATCAGATGCGCCTGGTACCTCTTAACCCTGCGAGAGCAAGCGAGACTTGCTAAGATCAAGAGTGCGTTGAAGAGCTCTTACTGGTAATGTCTTGATCTACCATTGTGGGTAAGAAGACTTGCAGTCAGGAAGATCTGTGAAAGCTGTATGAACAGGTTGTCCAAATAGAAATTGTAGGCATTAGGTTGTTCTCCAGTGAAAAAAAAGTCGAAGAAAAAAAAAAGAAAGGAAGAAGAAACTTAGGAATAAGATTGTAATTTTCGCGATTGTCTGGAGATGAAGGAGTTCTTGCGTGTAGCTCTCATTCGCTTGAGCTATGGCCTCCGAAGTATGAACGCGTGGAAAGGGTGTCTTGAGGGAAGGGTGATCACACTGTTCGTGGGCTCAAGGTCGGTGGTGTTATCGCAGTATATTTTTCCCGAGAAACGTACTTAGCATTCTATTGGGCAGAACTTTGAACACGGTCTCCTTCCAGGTCGTAAAATACCAGTTAGAACAAAGAGCAAGTCCCTCAGAATTATTAAAATTCAAAAAAATCTTTTGCAAAAAATTAATGTTGGAGTCGGAGAGGAAGTGAAATACAAGGCGAATAAAAAGGGGAAGTTAAACAAGTTAAGCTCACTTCCATTAAATGAAAATAAAGCAGTCTAAAAGAGGGATTTTGCAATTCAAATCTTTGGTAATCTCGGGGAGTGAGACCTATTCGATTGTTCCAAAGCTTGTATTCGTAAGCTCTGGTGCTCTCAAGGATCTTAGAGAACTACCCTCGTATGCTTCTTTATAAGAATTTTTTGAAATTGGCTCTCAGCAAATCGAGCCCATTTACCACTGAAAATTTGTTATTGATCGATCCACACTTTGATTCCAGATTCCAGAGTTCAGGAGAATCGCATTACTCAAAATATCTTAACAAAATTTACTAGATTATAAATGAACCCAGTAAAATATATTAAGGAAGGACAGTTCACATGAACCCTGCAAACCAAGGTTTCGCAATGATAGGTGGTGAGACTTCGCATTCTTTTCGCTCGAGACTCTTGGTAGTGGAGATACACGAAAATTTGCGAGCATGGGAAATAAACAATTCCGAAATGAGTGGGTCATAAGTTGTAGGTTCAGAAGACTCGCACACAGCTTTCTGCCGTCTAGACAGCATGCAGAGGAATAATATAGTAATCTTTCGTGACAAAGTGTGCTCAATTGCGGCTAGGATGCTGGCGTGGTACTGGACGGTATGACAGCGGTTCCTCATCGTGTCTTTGACATCATAGGGTGCTGTTTGTAACATGAAGGTGACGATTCTCATTTCACTGTGCGGGAAAGTCAAATTTTTCGTGGGCTGCTTGCAACCAGACTGGTTTAACGTCTTTGACTCACTAGTCTGCTCACATGAAAGGCGAAATGGTACTGCGAGTAGATACTTAATTGTGTCATTGTCGTATTGAAAGATAGCTATCCCACAGTGAGTAAAGCGTCGCTTCTGACTTTGTTATACGCAAAAAGGAGTTTCAGAGAAACCGGATAATATCGAAAGGAGCTGCAGCCATTCGCTGCGAAAGAAATACGACGAAGATCGAAGGAATTAAAGCAATATATTGGGCGAGGAATACCAATGAACTGCGAATAATCGTGACAAAGTGTGTTCAATTGCGGCTGGGTTGCTGGCGTGATAATGGGCGGCATGTCAGCGGTTCCTCCCCATGCCTCTGGCATAATAGTGTGCTGTTTGTACCCTGAAGACGTCGATTCTCATTTCACTGTTCCGTTTAGCCTTCCATTACAATCGTAGCTCGTTTTTATTAGCTTTTAGCTCTGCCAAATCACGTCCGCAAGGCGTTAATTAGAGAGGGCAACCCGCAAAGGCGACCTCGCAGAAGCTGAAGATGATGCGAGGACGAGTAATAGTAGAAAAATGAGACATTCGGGGAAGATAATATATTTGAAGGGTGGTAAATTTAAAGATGAGATTAAACAAAATGTATAGGATACAAGCAGGAACCTCGGCAATTGGATGGTAGCGTCGAGGGGGATGGGTGGTAGACGGGTACAAATACTCGATTAATATTTTGGGTTTTAAGTTTTTAAATAGTCAAGTGATAATACGGGAAGTCGTGTACCAAGTAGAAAAAAGCAGAATACTGCAGTAGGTATTTCAATCGACTGGAGAAGATGTCGAATAGAAGTCTAATGACGTAAAATACCCTCTGCACTTTCGAAATTTTAATGGTTTACGATAGTATGTCTGGTGCGGAACTAGCAATCAACATATGACTATTTTTATTCGTAATGATCAAAAACTCGAAACGAGATCGAGTAAGGAATGTCTTATGCTTATAAGTCGTTTAGCTGACAAATTGCTCTGAAAGATTGCACGAAGGCGTCTTCACGATACGCACTATCCTACTCCTATAGAAGACCTATAGGGCAGAGACCCTTCAGATCTCATCTTTCATGATTGATAGCATTAGTGTCAAAAACACATAGAATATATTAGGAATACGGCCGAAAGGAATATTTCTTCTGTTTTCACTAATATGAGAAAACGGGTTCCTTTTCCGGAACTATTTGCGCCCATAGGGGATATAGCGATTTCCTAACAAAGATCCCATTTGCCATTTTTGGTGAATGTCGGTTGACTTGCTTCCGAAATGATACATGAGACAATTTATGGGCAGAACTTTAATATTCCGTAAGAGCTCTGGATTTACACGCCTTGTAGTTCGTGTGCTATGCACTGGAGTCTCTGCAAATCCAGCATGGTTTGAGTACTTTATTCAGAATCGTGAATGAAATTGAAGACGGGTTCGGCTTTGGCAATGATCCAATGATCCGCGATGTTGGTCAGCCTTGAGTGACAACATCAAAGATAGCTACTTTTGATATAAGCCGGCACTAGGTGAATCCCATGAATTTGCAAAGTTCTTTCGACCTGAGGTTGAGGGTTGCCCTGCGCGGGTCCAGCAGTGTGGAGCAGCACTCACAGAATGCGTGATAAACAACAGCTCATTTTCGAACTCTGACTGCGCCATTCCGAGCTGCCCCTTCCTCAGTTTTTTCGAAATTGTTGAGATGCAGATATCGCTCTTCCTATTCCTCTTGAAAAAAGTACAGTAGGAGCAGTGAAATAAGAATTTATATCAGGGCTGGGAATAACCAGATGGGAATTCAAAGTGGACACATAACATGAAGCCTTCTTATATTAGTTCACAATAAGGGGGCTTATGTTATGTGTCCACCTTTGAGTTCCCTCTGGGTTTTTTCTATTAGGTTTCAGTAGAGCGTTGCTTAGCGACAGTTGGTCACATATAGTTTCTAGAATAAGTTCGAGCCTAATTAGAAGGATGAATGACAGCAAAACATCATTGCCGTCAGTTGGTCACTTTTTTGATGACTCAGGCAATCCCGGTTTTCGAAGACATACATATGAGTAGAATGTCTGCTCATATGTGAACAAAATGTTATGATTCCCAAGTCCGCACGTGCTGTCCACGGCCCCCTGCATATTTCTTTGTGATAATATTCACATAGCTAATTATGGCCGAAATCGGGAAGCGAATTGTGTGGAAGCATTTTTACTGGCAGATAGATGAAGATTGTCCAGCGTGTTTGGTGGAAGTGTCGGAGTTAAAACTCCAGATTCTTGGACGCCACGTAGTTCGCGTTTCATTTAAATCCGAAACCCATTCCAATGATTTCTTAAGCCGAAACAGTTTCTGTTCATGGTGCACACAAGAAATGCGACGATGTACACTTCATTCTTTGTACGCTTAAGCAAGAACTGTTCTAATTTGTAAGTTTGGAGAAAAGGATGCATATGCATAAATATTGAAGGGATATGGAACACCGGCTGTCTGATGCATGCCATGTCCTGCTTTTAACGGCTGTAAAATCAGGCGTCACCCTCGCCTCTGATCAGCCACAGAATCTAGACAGCTGATATTAGAGCACCACCACACAATACATGAGAAAGCGTTGGATTCCTTTTCCGTCAATCCACACGTCTAGGCTCAGCAAAAGCCTATCAAGACTTTAAATAAAATTTGGTTAAATCCAAGTGTGTGGCGCATCACGAATCCATCGGGAATGTCGGAAATCTTGATTGTTTCTTTATGAGAAGATCGGCGAAAAAAGATTGAATGAAGTGAACTGTTTGATAGAATCTTCGGTAGTCATAGAGGGCTGTTGTGTAGGGTGTAATGTATTGAAGGGTATCGAACCGTAAGAAAAAGAGCGGAGAGGTTGTTATGACGTTCGTAGGGGGAATGTGACGGAGGATAGAGGAGAGAACGACTAGGCAAACCCTGATGGCATGTGAACAATCAGAAGGAAGAGGAAAAAACCGTCATGGGACTTAGACTTTTGGTGGTTCATGGGGGTAATATGTATGTTTGTGTGTAAGCGATTCGACTCACTGGTAGAGTCATGAAAGATGAATGGATTTATCATCTCAGTTTTAGAGAAGTTTGAAAAAGCAATAAATACCTAATTATGTATATAAACTATTGGCTATTGATTTTTTTGAGTATTGGGGCATGCAATTGATCAGGTGGAATGGAAATATATATACAAATAATATATAGATTCCTTTGAACAATGACAAGGGTGAGAAGCTCTCGTGGTCTGGTTTTGCTGAGTGGTCAGAACAAAACGAAATGAAGGAACGTCCCAGAGCCGGAATCCTTGATAAGCCTACAGTTAGACATGCTTACTTTTGCGCAGGTCAGGTTGCGGTACCACCTACGGTAAACTTTTGCTTGGCGAGAGTTGAACGCTTTCCTGAAACTTTCCATTTGACTAAATTACGTAGCCTAGTCGGCGATACCAACAATCTATGGGAACTCTTCGAATACAAACATTAAATTACAATGATCCTTGATAAAGGAAGTCCTTCATCTCCCCGAATCATCTATTTCGTCTGGAAAGGTCATTTTACTGTATCAGAGCAGTGAAGAACCATGTAACTAGGAACGAACTCCCACTGCATTGCTCCGAATACGATTGTAGCTTGAGCGCAATAGACTGATTATCACTAACGATACATTTCTAAGTAAGGTAATTTAGGATATTTTAAAATTTTTTTCTGAGACAGCAACTGACTAACTCGATGGGCAATGGGGATCGATGTGTTTGCGCTACATACATATGTGCGACTGTACTGCTGTGAGAGTAAAGCTGTTGGCAGATTCGGACAAGCATGTTCCTTCTTGAGACCCTAGAGGGGCTGAAATACGATCTATATCATAATAAGGCGGCTCAAATAAATGAATACGCGGCGTTCTAAGCGTAATATGATATGAGGGGTTGAGCATGTCGTCATTGACGATACCTGTGAACATGCGATAGCACGAGTTGGTCTCATTAACTGGCAGTTCGACAATTTAAGCATATAAACACGAAATGAGGACAACGACAACTGACGGTAACTACAGAATTGAACGGAATTAGGACATCTGGTTGTTTAGGCACGGGCGTGTTCTTGAAGGAAAAAGGAGGAATTTGAGATAACCAAAGTAACAAGATCTGTTAGCCAAGGCAAGCAGAACAAAAAACAACTTCAAAATGAAGAAATTCAAAAAGAAATGTCAAGAAATCTGAATCAGTGATTCCGGATGTAGCTCCGTACTTCGAAGATCGAGTGAATGCCTATTGTTGAGTGAGCGATGAAGCGAGTCGTAAAAAACGGTTGCCAGGCGAACCACTGGTTTCAACAATAAGCACGGCTGGGCTCGGATATGATTAGAGTTGGTCAGCATTGTACTAGAAATGTCATACCACAATGTAGTTAAGCTCGACTAGCAGTTACACTTTGAGGCTTTCCCTTCCAGTATATAGTTTTCACCCCTTGTTCCAGGAAAGTTAACGCCTTCCAGTTGTCTCCCTTAGAAGCAAGGGAATGTTCGGAACTTCCTGAACACTGCAATCCAGAAACTGCTTCGTGGATCATTCCACCTTCTGTCGGGAATGAGTAGGGGTATACTGAAGGTATTCTGCCTTGCGAACGCGAGATGAAATGGGAAGGGCGAGAAGGGCTAAAAGGGCCGTTTTTGCCATATGATCGGTTTCGTCCGTCCATCCAGCCTGCCATCATGTGGGGTTGCACGAAGGCTCAATTACACCGCCAGCTGTCCTAGATCGCAGCGATTTCGTAGCATATTTTGCTGAATGAGAAAATGAAAGAGCTCCCGCGCACAGAGAACGTTTCTATCATGCACTCAGCTATCGACCACTAGTTCTCAATTCAATGAAGAAGACACTCCAAACGATGGAATCAATCAATCATCTAAATTTCGAGTTCAGCTATAAGAATAGATAGAAGAAGTCGGAATGAAAAGGATCGATTGTCTTTTGTCAAAAAAACAAAAAGGAATGAAGTGTTCTGTATCAATCATTCCCTTTCACACACGCTGGAGTGTTTAGAACACTATCTATTGAATCAAATGGTCTGTAAGGTAATGCAGACTTAGCGACAAAGACAGCAACAATAAATGCAACATACTCCCCGAATAATCTAGTGGGAGGGGTAACTTAGCGAGTCACTTTAAACAGTGATACGACGAGGTGCCGGGATCGTCGTCATGAGCGACAGCATGGGTTATGCGTTCAACTCTCTTTCAGAATTTCAGTCTTTAATATTGTTTCAATTTTTAAAAACAGTGATATTAATCATTTCGAGAATAGAACTAGGTTTTTCTGATAAGTCCTAGTAAGGCATCTTCTAGTAGAATGGTGCAAGAAGATTTTCTAACCTCTGTCCTATTATAGGAAAGTTTGAAATGACTGCAAATAAACGATAAATGAAAAAAAAANAAAAAAAAACAACAGAAAACTTCAAATCAAAAGTACACAATGAGGAGGCAGACGGGGGCCAACTAATGTGGTGTTTTTCAAGAGACACTCAGATGTTAATAACGGCAGTTGGGTTAATCGTAATAGCACTATCACTGTAGTATAACTGGTATTCGACTCTCTGTTAAATGGTCTACTTAAGCATCAAAAACACGAGCTGCCATCGATTGAGAATGGAAGCTTCAAATAGACAGCTTAAACTGTCAACACTGTGACGTAGTTTGTGAGGGGAGAAGGCTGTTATTGTAAAAAGCGGGCGGTTTAAATTCCAGACCGGAGATTAACGGACGACAAAAAAGGGAACTGGCAGAAGTGCGAACAGAGGTCTACGACGGTTCAAGAAAAC
>UZAF01016113.1:7488-35826 GCA_900617895.1 Haemonchus placei | reverse complement strand
GTAAGATATTAAAATAATAAAATTAGGCTTTATTTTTTTAGCGGTCTATATTTTCCCTGATTCGTCCCATTTCTCTTTATACTCATTCTGCCTTTTTGATAGCCATGTATGGAATTCCTTCCGCGACCCCATTAGTAGCCTCGATTCAAAAATGAAACCGAACTCTGGAAAGGGGCACACAGACCGATAGCATTGAGCAGAATGACTTAAGCATCATTAAAGATACCTCAAAAGCCTGTGGTTGTTTCGAAAACGCCAGTGGTGACCTAAGTAAGAGCAAAAAAACAAAAGAAATGGAATCGAACAAGCGAGGCGAGAAGCCCGAGGAACAACAGCAGCAGAAAGCAGCTTGAATAGAACAGCGCCATGCGGTCACGAATTGATTGAAAGCAGAAAGAAGTGAAGGAGAATTAGTGGGGGGGGGGGCGCCATGCTACCTCGTCCGCCAATCGATAACGGGGAAACTACGATGACGATGACGATGAGGGGCGAAGGAAGGGGACGAGGTGAAGAAGGACGACATCAGCGTGGAGGTTGAAGGGCGACAAGAGATTGCAGGAAAAGAGCCTTTGTCGAGGAACTTAATGGAAACGTTCGATAGTGATTGAGTAAAAAATGCGATAGAGGAGGTTACTGCCTGCATAGCGTCCATTGAAAACCAACTCTCCTAAAATGCAGAATAAACTTGTGCAACAGTAGATTCCACTCACTCAACATCTAGATGAAGCGACCAAGCGAAAACTAAAAGCCGACGATCTTCCCGAGGTGAACCTCAAGAGTTCTCCGAGTTCGAAAGCCCAAAGCCTGCGTGAGAAATTATCACATGCACAACTTTACGATTGAGTTAAGGAATTTCAGTAACCTTTTAGCTTTGATATCGTTAGTCCTTCTTCTCTAACAGGTATAGAGAAAATATTACTTAATATCTTCTGGATATAAACGAGAGAGTTACATTTTCATACTTTTATCGTCGGCTCGTATAAATATAATTATAAATATTACTCGCTATACATGTTGCATTATTTTTGCAAGAGATTCGGCAAGTATTCTGTTGTTTGTAACTTAAAAACTGATGCGAAAACCAACCGACCTATAACTCAGGTCCATCCAAAGGGTCTACTACCAACTAAAAGAACTTGAAAGGATGGAAACTTGGAAAGCCTACGCGGCTATCGGTCCTGGATTTACCATCACCTGGAACATGCTTGGGTGCTGGATCCGCTCTTACCTTTGCTCTACGACATGGCAGCACTATGCGCTGAAAGTTCGCGGTTTCATTTCATATTCGATAATGGGTTTGGACTTTGCAACTGGCCATAGACATGGATGTGGGAGGTGATCTGTAACAGTTGAACTGGATCAACGGGTGAAGCGTGAAAGTCTGAACAACGAACAGAAGAAGAACTGAAGAACGAACATGAAATTTGTTTAATCATTTTCTTACTAAAAACTCCACGCAAGCGGACCAATTATTCTAGAGGGGTAATAGTGAAATGAACAGTTTTCCTTACATTTCTAATTTGTGCTATTCGCTAGAATTATACTAATTGTCGTGGACGCGATTGGAGCGGATTTTATGTTCAAACGGCCTATATAGATACCTATCGATCTTCGTGTGATCAGTTTATTCGTGCACTCTTCAGAAATGCCCCATTTCTTCTCTGCTATGAGCCAATGTGGTCCTAGGCCGCTGATTTTCGTTCACCAAACTGTTTGTGGTCAGTAATTGCCACCATATGAGAGGGTGACGGGAGATGACTATGTCGAGTAAACTTACTTCGTGCATGAATCAGTTCGGGCGATCAAGGCATTGATTTGGTTGTATGCTTGTAATCGAAGCCATTCAAATAGACTTTAGGTTGCTCGAATGGGCATTGGCCGGACTCATGTTCATCTCATTCCCCCCACAACGGCGATATTCCAAAAAAAATTTGAAAACCTCCTAGTCGCATGACTACTGGTTTTTCTGGCTTGCTGTATCGGATGTTTTGTCGCAGTTACTGCCCACTTGGCAGTTGTCGTGGTTCAGACAGCACTATGGCTATTTGGGAGCAAAACATCTAAATCAAGCAAACACGCAACCCCTGACGTCAGTCTCTGAAAGCTCAAAAAAGTAGGCATTGAATTTGGCATCTTTTCGCTTGAAAAGTTCTTCAAGACCCAATATTTAGGCGCACCTAGAATTAGCTTGAAGGGATAACATTGATCAAAAGACAGTTTTGTATAAGCATGCAGAGAAATTGTGATCGTGAGATTATTGAATTATTCTCGCTAATTCATGCCAAAGACAGGGGCTGCCCTCAAGGCATGTGAAAAACTGATGACTTCTGACTGATGGCTAGAGCACCAGCTCTGAGCGTTGTGGACTTCTACTGCATTCGACCCATTCTTTCCTGTTTCCGGAACTATGGCGTTCAAATTCCCAAGTACGGCTTTCTATAGCTGTATACCACTGTCTACCGAAATGTCAGGCGGCATAACTGTATACCACTGTCTACCCAAATGTCAGCAATGGGTCTGCTGTAGAAGCCATATTCGAACTTGCTTAACAAGTACTTAACAAGAAGTAGATGTGTGACTGTAGTAGCCATTCGATCTGGTTAAGGAGCACATAGATGGTATGAGACGATTGAAAAAGTCTGCTGCCATAGGGAGTCACCGAATTCGGAAGCATAACGGAGGCGTTTTTGAGGTCACCGTGAAGGTCGTAGCAAAGAAATCGGAATTGTGCGCACGCAAAACCCTCGAGGCATTTTGTATACAAGTCACTGATCCAAAAATGAATCGTAGGGAAGAGTGTCTCGCAATCACGCAGGAGCTGTGGCCTTATATAAAGTTGGTCTTCCCGCAGTGACTTCGAATGAGGACTTACTCCAGCTGACACTGGTCGGATGGCATCATCCTTTGCTGAATGGTTTCGAAGAATCTGCGAGGCTACGGTGAGTGCCTCTCTTTCGATCACTTGCGTGCCCTGGGGGTCTGGAACTTCGGTGAGTTGGTGGAGACATTTGGCCGGATAGTCACAGATTGTTATGATACTTCCAGGCTCTGAAGAAGGCGATATCGCCGAAATTTTGGCCTAATAAAGCTTGTTTACAAATCTCGTGAAGAGTTAGAGAAAACAATAATCTCAACAATGTAGCGTTCAAGTTGGAAGGGATACAGATGGCAGGATGGTACGTGATAGGAAGCGATCACCATTGACTGTTAATGTTAAGGAAGGCAGGAGCCACTAGGTCTATAATGCCTTTCGTGATAACGGTTGTACTTTGACAGTTTCCTTGATGGTTTAGGACGTGTAGGGATAGTAGATGATTGATCACTGATATCAAGCGATAAGGGCTGATAAAAGGTCATAGAAGGCGAGAGTAACTACTAATTGATCTACATTTCAATAAGTGATGTGAGATGTGACGTAATCGTAGGTTCGGTGACGGGAACGATAACAATTGACAATCGCTGGTAGTGATCCGTTAAAAGGAACGGGCTACGCTCTTTGTGTTAACAATGAGTTATGGCACCTCAATGGCAACGAGAGCGAGGAACCATCTTGGGTACAAGAAGCGAGAACAACTGTTAAGAGCCGATAAGGTGCTTTAGAGAGCAAGACCCACTCGCCAATTGTACCTTAACGCCTTTGGTATTACGATGTAGCTTTTCGTTTTCAGTTAATTTAGCCACCGAAATTGATCAAGACTTTATTCACAGCTTAACTAGTAATGGTGTTATTATCTCTCCGACAACCTTTGTGATCTTCAATAGGTGATTATTTTCAAGATGAAGAGCAACAAATCGAATTTTTTAACCGTAGACGTAAGCCTCTCCTCCTCATGGGTCCTGCGTTAGGATTGTTTTAGTGCGACAAATTTTGTGTTCAGGAAGGTACAATTCGTTTCAAATGTTGAGTGGCGGGTTGGCCAATGCTATAACTTTGTCTTAAGAAGGATGGAACGAAAGTTGTTAAATTGGACCTAAAGCATCCAGATTATGCACGAGTACAAGCGGCAGAATTGATACACTGATGATTGGTATGGTTTGAAAAGACGCAGTCAAGTTAAAATATTTAAGTAGATAGCGAACCGACTCAGGAGTGGAGTAAGACTTCGCTTACGGTGAACGGGGGTACGCACGAAGTGTGTCGATCTGTGTCTGTGTGTGAGTGTTCAGCCAGAAATCAACAACTCTTGTTCTCTTGGAGCAGAGCGTCCAACTTTGGAATAGTGTAGCTGGCAAGTGAACTTGAACACAAAAAAGAGAAGGGCCCGGCATTAATCGGTCCCCTGTTTTTACATTATACCGGATAAAAATTTGCAAAGTTCAGTTCCAGACCAACACGATAGAGAACCACTCCTAAATATATACTCTACTACAAAACACCTCTCGAGAACGATAGCTTGAAACTGCTCGAGCCTTTGAGCTTCCCAACGCTATCGGGTCACTCTTTGTGATAGCAAACCCACCTAGAAATGTGAAGGCCGAAACAAGTTGGCTCGCTTTTGGTTTCTCTGCGTAGTTCATCACACGTATTTCAGTGGCTTCAGACGGTTTGGAAAAGGTTTGGTCCGGGAATGAGATCTGAATCTGCCCCCTTGCCGCCCTGGTCTATTTTCCTTTTGCAGCATATTCATGGATCTAATACATAAAATGATAGGCCAAAAGTCAAGTCAAAAATTCATATGTAAATCATGAAAATTTGAAAACACAAGGATTAAGACTCTGCCTGAATGTTTCATTCAATCTGTTTTACATGAAACAATATCACTATTATCTGTCTTGTGCCCGCATCCGCTTACTCAGCGGGAAGGAAGAGGGGCGTTGGGCTGAAAATCGTCATAGATTAATGAGAGGAAAAGAAATTTCGCTTAGGTCAAGTGGAAAGGGCTGGTCTACAGTCTACTTGTAACCTAGCAATCACTCGCCTTATATTTCGTCGGTGATCCCTGAATCATAAAGTGGAAATGCCTTGCACCCTGAAAGTAATGGTGGCCGTGGAACCGTCAGAAGACGAGAGGTTTATGAAAAGAACTTCATCAAATGCTGTTATTTATTCAGACTGAGTTGCCGATTGTCTCACCTTTTTCTCGAGAACGTCATTGGTCTGCTTTTGTAATTCATGTATTTGTGTATTGAAAAGCTTAAGATCCTGATGGATTGCGTCGACTTGTTCCTAAACCTCATTAATCAAAAATCTTGGTCTACCCTACCATACTGTTAAAAGTTCTAGCGAAAGGTCGCGTACAACTCGATCAAAGCGTTCATAAGCAGAAATAGAGATCTTGAACTGTAGGTAGTTTCCCGTATCAGATGAGGTTAGAGAAAACCAGGTTGCTCACAATGTACTGTTTGGCCTGCGGCAGAATACTTCCGGCTGTGAACTGTACTCGACGGAGTTCTTTTTCGGCTTTCAGAAGGTGATTGATTGCGTTCAGTGAGGACTTTTCCAGCTCGGTCGCTCCGTAGAACGGCTTTTCGACCTCAGCAGGTCGACCAACTACCGGTGGTGCACTGGAACGAGTCAGTACTTCTTTTCTGGAATGTTTGACTAAAAGAATATTATTCCAAACCTCTGATTTCGCCGTTTGCATATCGGCGGGGACTTGCGCGAGGGCTTGCATATTTTTCTCATTATCTCACATGGCTCATCGTCTTCACATAGCTTGCAAGATGCCTCGTTAACGTTTCCACCGCATTTGTAGAACTTTCCACAGTTGCGCTCTACATTGTACACACAGTCCTGGTTGCATCCTTCATAGCGGTCATGACGGGAATATTTCTCCACAACTTGCTCCTCAGAAACGGAAGCGTTTTTATGGTGGCATGAGAAATTCCTCGATTCCATCTTCTGCCTTTTCCCACAATGATGGTGATGCCTATAAAAATAAATAGTATAAAGGCAATCAACAGATAGCATCAACGACAACTCACGATTTGGCGTCAGCAAAGTATTTGTCCCAAGCCTGAGCAGCGCGTTCCTTGTTGTACTGGAAAATCGGTCTCATTTTGTGACTAGAACCTGGTGACGGTACTTCTCCCTATTTTCCAAGGCGAGCAGCATTAGTCCCGCAGCGGCTATGGTGTCCTTTCACTGGGGTTTCACAAATACTTTTCATAGTGCGCGATAGGTGCGGCGAGCGCGATGCGGTTTCGGGGAAAAGTACCCATACCTATGAAACTCGTCGAAGGGACACCTATCCTTTTGCTCTTTTTTAGTTGCCCTGGCCGGCATTCCTGGTAACCATTTCATGCCCCATGAGAGAACAAACTCATACTGCTGCATGAAATAAACATAGACTGATCACAAACCTGATTTTCGCTTTCTTGCTCTTTGAGGCGAGCGGCAGCGATGGCAATGTGCCAGTAAGGAAGTGGCGGTGTGGTGTCTCCTCGTTGGCGCTCGTCGTCTGTGGCCTTGCAAGCTGCGTCCACCGTGCACTGAATTGAAGGGTCAAATTAGTTCACACCACACAACAAAAAGATCATGACCATAGCCTCTCCTACGACGACCCCACTGTTCTTGCGTTCTACACCGGGGATTAAGCAAAGTGTAGACAGGCAAAAACGTTCGTGAATGCTTCGTTTTGGAGATAGTCAGGACGGTTATATTCAATAGCGAGGCTCGCGGTGACGGTCCGAGTCAAGCGGAAAAGGTGGAAGCATCGTATCCGACAGCGCATGACTCTATTTTGGTTTCAGATCTCGTTAGCAGAAACTGTATTCAGGATAGGGTATGCTGCTCTATTCGTCCTCCTCTAGCTATACCGTCCCCAACCAAGTTCCACTCACTCTGAGATCGTTTGCAACAACGACCTTTACCAAATCGAGACTGGCCTGGCTCTTCCTGACGTAATCTGTTAGTTCCCAGTAGGGAGAGAAACTCGCCGTGATGATTCCGTGGACAATTGTTCATTGAGAATGCATGTGAAAGATTTGCTACTCACGCAGCAGTGCTTCTTCAGTTTTTTGCTCGAGAACGGAGGTTGCTTTATGGCTCCCTCTTCACTGCGGTGACAGGGCATTCGTTCGCAACAACAAGTACAACATTGAGTATTGCAGTTACCCTAAACAAAAGTACTTATGGTTGTAGTAAGGTCATTTAATTGAAGAAACACACGTTTCTGTTCATGCGGGAGAAGGTGACGCTCCTATCGGCAGGATCGCGTCGACGAGTGCCGAACGTACTCGCGTAAACACCGTCGCGTTGTCCCGGTCGGGGGCAGCCGAATCTAGTTTCACCTTAATGGGGCTCAATAAGGCTTGAACACGGTAGAGTAATTTGTCAAAAGAGGTTGGCGTGAATTCATACGAGTTCCGCCAGAAGCTTTAGGACAATCCTCCCTCGTTCGCTTGTAGTGTATGGTGGTACTGCTCGATGCCGTCACAGAGGTAGACTGAAATGTATAGCTTCTTTTCCGTGAATATTCAACTTGACCTTCATTCTTAACAGATCCGGTCGTATTTCTCTAGGAAGCTTCATGGTCCCCATTGCATAAACTACGTTCTCTTTGTAACCATTTTGGTAATATTGTAGTTGTTTGTTTGTGTTAGTTGCTTTGTGCAACTGCCTACATAATGCGGATATTGAGGGTTTTTTTCTGTCAGCGATCGTGGTCCCGAAAATGACCCGCTGCATATTGCAAATTGCTGTACGCTCGAACGGTGATCAGTAGTCGTAACTGAAGAATGATACAGATACCAACTCCGTCGGTATATCTATCATTCTTCAGTTTTACTACTTTCTTTACTTTTTACTTTCTTTACTTGCTTAGTCTCACATCACACTCATCAGTATATTTAACATCTAATTAGATCATCTATTATATATCAGTTTTGAACATTAGGTGCCAGGACTGATTAGCCCAGTGAAAAAGGCTTAGTCACGCGCGATGCCCAGAACTAATGCCCATTTTAAGGAAGATATAGTGAGAGGACCTCTTCTTCCCGATTTCTTGCACATGGAAATCATCTCACTTACCCCAATGCCCGGCAAAAATGAGTTTGGGTACATTCACCCAATTCTCGACGAAAGCGGCAAAAATATCTTCCTTTTTCTAAGAACCTTTTTCTGCTTCCCTCTCCCCCTTCCTCAACCAATCATATTTCCGCCCAGTGTTTTCGTTATCTGAGAAATTGTGAATCGGATGACTCGGCCCCACACCAAATAGGTAGTCGAAAACTGCGCATCTGCAAAGGGTGAAATCGTCGAGTAAAGTGTGATCCCGATTCGGGACACGTTCGCAATGAACATTATTTTCTTTGGCAGTTCATAAAAAATATCCAATTTTTCAACGCCCGAACTCACGTCATCCAACGAAATCCGTCTAGCGGTGAAACCATAATCAGCAGAAGAGGTACAGGCGTAATTCATCAGTGACCAGTCTACGAGGGAGAAATACTATAAAATGGTGCTCGCTGCCACGGCCGCTATCGGGTGCTATCTTTTGGTAACACCATGTAAACAAATGAACACAACTGATTCTGGAGTTTATCACGTTCAAACGGCACCCGTCCGATTCCTGCATAACATTTCAACGTGACAATGTGTTAAAGTTATGAGCACCACAAGTGCAACAGCGAAAAATCGGAGCATCTACTTATGATGGAGTAATTATTATATTAGTAGATCTAAATGCGAGTCAATGCAATATTTTAGTGACCAATGCAATCGCATTTACACATCAGCAATTTCTTCTTGTTCCTCATGAACTGCAGTCTGATGGTCCTCAATTTTTAGATGTTCGTGACCAGTCTCTCGTGCTAATTTCCTGTGTTCTGGGGAAGAGAAAGACGCCGTCGACGGCAGTGAGATAGGATCCATGGAAGTCTGAAAAGTCGAGGTACGAGTTAAAGTATCAGCAAATGCTCAATATGATTGTTCCGACAACTAGCTGTCATACGGACCGATAAAAGCAGCCAATTTTCGTATCAATAGCAGAGCAGTGAATGGCTCTTCTCTGTATTGGTGGACCACTCGAGATGCTTGTAAGAATGGTAGGACTAGCAAATAGTAGATTTCAGCGAAACGCGCGGCAAAATGAGGCTTTGTAGTTAATGGCCCATTTGACTTCATTTTTACAATAATCAACCATTTTCATCCCATCAGGGACATGATGTATCATCGGTAGGCATGCTCCATGTGGAGGTCTATCAAATTTGATCCCTTATTTTCCCTTTACAAAATTATGCGAGTAGTATACAGGATGGGCCAAAATCATGATGGTACAGTTATCAACCCTCAAAAACGAATATTGAGCTGATAAAACAACTTCAGCTTCAAAAAAGTATCTGTTACCAATCTCTTATTACAAAAATACGTCGGAACTGAGACCTGTTGCCTTATGCTTCCACTCAAGCCCGGAGACGACAATAGAACGCGTCGACGGTGCCACGCAGCTACGATCAGCTGATCTCGGCTTTTTGCAAGGCATTTTCGAAACCATTTCAGTTCTTGGGTGGTCTAACATGTTTTTTTTCCAAAGGTTGATCACACTTTGAAATCCATGAGGCCACTGATCGAAGGTTATCAAGTTGCGAAACTTCTCCTACGGAAGTCCTGAACAATTCATGAACTCTGGTCAGGAGCTCCCCCTTGACTAGATCTCCAGTCCGAATTCCCACCTGTCCTATTGCGCACGGCAAGTCCTAATAGATTTTCGTATTGAATTGGACTCCTTGATTACAAAGATAATCGCTGTTTTTGCCTCGGTGGTGATGCGCGCAGAGGCCATCAAAAACGTCAGTTAGCCTCGCGCTGTATCACTTCCAGTTGTTTCAGCCTTGCATAAACCCTGTCCGTTCTGCTTACTGACCAGCCTTCAACCGTGAATATTGTTTCGCCGGTGAACAGGGATTCCCATTTTACGATTTCTTCGAAGATAGCGTAGTAGCTGTTATGAGTAATCCTTTCCCTTCTCTTAGCCCGCTCACTGAGAAAATGACTGAGAACGTTCGTATGAAAGCCTCGTTGTGCAGATGATCTCTTACGGTACTGCGCAGAAACTTCATTAGATTTCCGTTGCTTTGACCATTACGCGCGACTTCATTCGTTGCTTCTCCTATTTTCCTTCGGACCTTTCCCCAATTTTCTTAACATGTCTTATCCATTTGACCGTAAGCCTTTTATATCTACCTCTAAAATCTGCAGCTGTTCTCAACTCTTCGAAGCGTACGATGCTTGAACGTACTATATGTAAAATTGAGTCGTCTAGAGATTTCCTGTTCCAAAAGTACTCTTAAATGCAAAGTATGATTGATCCTCGATGAGATAACGCTTCAATATTTTCGAAATACGCCAAACAATCACTCAGTATCACTTTACTATCACTGGTAAACCTACGATGTAATCTACTTTGTGAAACAAAAAAAAACAAATGAAATGTCTCAACTTGGGAAAAATTAGTGTGAGCTGCCATCATGATTTCCGCCCATCCTGTAATTGACTATTTATGGCGGGTACGGAACTGCGTTGATCCACTTAGTTACCTGGGGAACCAACCCTGTTTTGGATATTTCCTGATGAAATCTTTGTTATGGACAACGGACGTTATATTGTCTTCTGCTAAGGAAAAAATTGGAATTGCTTTATGCTTACATCAGTCCGTCCACTCTCTCCACTGTCATTATCTGGTTGGACACCGCTCAAATCCAAACGCTCAATTCCATGCATCAACCGATCGCGTTCAGCTCGAACGTAGCTGTTGTTCATATCCGAGAACTCCAACTGAAAACGTTTATTTATACAAGGGAAAAAACCTCGGTCGAGGTTCCCTTTTCTGGTGATAACATCTCACAGACGTGTACTGAAAGTTGACTACGAATCTACTCCCGTCCTTGCAAGGAAAATTTCAGAATGGAGTTATGATGGTCTCCACACATTTTACCCAATCAGGAGCGAGTTGAAGCATATACCTGAGGTGGACGGGAAACTCAGGCGTAAAGCGGCATGTCAAATGAAGCTGCTTTGCAGACTGAATAAACGATTTTGGTTCTCTCATTCGAAAGTAGTCTGACATAGTTTACCAAAGCTCAACTTTGGGATCGACTGCACTTTAGTTTTTGAATAATGTGTGACCATTCCCACTGCATTTTCGACTAGTTTTCAGCTTGAGAACTGTGGCCGAGGATTGCTTTGGGGCACTTAGTCATCAGTCCAAATATCGCAATAAGCTGACGCATAATTGTACACTATTAATAGTGACATAGCTTACTACTAATGCGATATGGAGAAATTCAATAAACTTGGGACAAGCCCTATGACGTTTCCGGGAAGCAAGCTCTTTCCTAATGTGTAAGAACCTTTCTCTTCAACCCTGAATAATTCTTTGAATTTTGAACAAAAATTCGAAGACATTCGTCTCATTCCCCTGTTGCCGGAGTGTATACCGTAGGATCAGGGGACCATGACGAGCTATTTCATGGTGGCAAATGCGCGGAACATTTCCGTGATGGAATGACTGACGTAAGGTTAAGTCGGTAATGGCATTCGCCGCGCAATAGTGCCGCTCAATGAGCACAGTAAATTTCGAGGTATATGCTCCAAGCGAACAGATGCAAATGTGCTCATGCAATAAGTAGTTGTACGGAGGGGGATGAAGGCGATTTGCATGGAGGAATTATTGCTTTCTATGGGACGTTCCACCCCACGTACCAAAAGATTTTGGTAGATTGAACAGGTGAATGCAGAGGGATGGATAGATGGTAGGGAGCAGTTCAATGGTTTATCATTCCCATGGTCATAGTCGATGGAAAAAGAAAGGGTATGTGCTGAATTTTCGAAAGAAATTGGTGAATTCAATACTTCTAACTCAACTCGAGCTATTTAAAAATTTGCTACCCAAGAAAAGCAGAATTTGGGAAAACCTCAAGAGTTGGCAAGGATTCAAATTTTTTGAAAAGATGATAATCCATCGTTAAACGGCTTCATTATTAGACTCGGCATAATTTTTCACTTACAATTTCCATCAGAATATGTAGCCACAAAATCGTAAGCGTAAACAGCACGTACTCCTTTGGCCGATTCTGTCATGTATGTCATTGCGTCAGTGTCGATCCATGAAAGACCACCACCATGATGTCCATTGTGTTTGTCACTTCTTTCCCAGTGCAGTCTATCGCTTGATGCACCTCCAAGCAGCATCATTCGATCCCGAATCTGTTCGTGTAACGACGGATCCCAGGGCGTCAATCTAAGAATACACAGCAGCTTAAGAATTATTCCAGAGAGTGTAAGCTAAATAAAAACTTCAGAATGTCTTCACTACGGCCAACATTATGTTAAGAGGGTTATCGAATGGTAAAAGGATTTCTACGGTCTTACTAGGACAACTGTGGATGTGGGAATTACAAACAGTCAAGAAAGAGTAGAGCAGACGTATCAAAAACTGGGTGAAAGAATTCTTCCAGTGAATAGAAGTCATTAAGAGATCTCTTCAGCTATTTTCCTAGCCCCACGTAGCCTAAACGAAAAACAACTTCCGAACGGATGTCGGACTTGGTCCGAAGTTGTTGAGTGAATGCGTTCCCCCATGCAAAACGATAAAGTCTCCGCCCAAAGGCAAAAACTCCCAATACGCGATACCTGAATGCAAGCGGCAGTGGTCAAATGCACATTATTCAATGAACGAAAATTGCCGAACGCCACCCGTCAAAAACATAGGGCGAGACAAAACGCGAAATAGAGTAATGATATCTTAATTAACTTCCAACGGTACTTCAGAATTACAAGTCCTTTGAATGAGCACAAAACGTGCTCATCTTGGATCATCTTTCAAAGTCGTCACTATAGAAGGTCGGACAGGTAGTAAACAAGGTAGCCGCCTTATCCTCCCTAGTATATCTCAAACATGGGCATGGTGAGGTTATACCATATACCCTCTAAGTTTTCTTCCTAAACTAATACTTTGAGTTTTGAAAAGTAATATCTTACAAACCGTCAAAAGTTGCCAGCTGCCTTCACTATAATAGTCCAAAGGGGAATAGTTTTCGTGGTTCACTTAATAGCAAGTATACGCTTACAAACTTTAACTGTAGGTATAATCCCAAGTGAATTTTTTGGCAATACGCCGAATGAATTGTCATCTGTAAGCTACATATGAAGGCTGAGACAGTGTTCCATTCGGATGTTCTCTAGCAAATTTAGTTCGGCTACAACGAATCCAGCTAGATGGTGTCACAGAACAATCTTCTATGATATCTAGCTTGTCCGAATTTAAATATCTGATGGCAGATACTGTCTCAAATGGCAAAAACTACCTTCGCCATCTATGTACTGAGGTCATCAAGAGAAGAGGCGCCATTTTGTACAGACGAGATTAACAGATAAAAATTATGAGCGGCCATTCTTTACCCCTTTTCAATTTATGCAAGGGAGGGTAGTTGCGCACACCTTTGTCCAAAGACCAAACAAAAGTTGTGTTGCATTCGCTAGGGCATCGATGATCAAGCGGGTCCAATACGACAAAGAGTCCCAGGAGGTGTCCAGAGAGCAGCGAGTTCAAATGAACAGTTATACTAATGTTATGGTGACCTTCATTATTTTCTGGGGGAAGTTGCAGAAAGGTGAGGTGGGACCCATCGCTCGAGTGAAAAGTGGCACGATAGTTTGAAATTTCTCCAGTGTGGCAGACTATGGGTTCAATGTTCAAGACGGAGAGCGGTAAGGAACATTCAAAAAAAACTCACAAACCCTAGCATAGACAGAAATAAGGATCACTAAATAGACTTCAGGTGTTCTAGACCACATAATTCTTTGTAATCGTGAAAGACATGAATGTATATAAAAAGAGCCGATTAGGAAATATGACGTCATTCATTATTCATTTCTTCGCAATAAGCAAAAAGAAACTGCTGGTACCATAACTTTACTGGAGGTGATTCGGTTCAAAACGCCTAAAAAAGATCACAAAATTGCCGCGGTCAGATTGTTGGGTAACTTCGAGAATACCGTGCATTCGAATCAAATACTCCAATAAGCCGTTGCTTAAGCCTATAAGTAGGACTGAGGAGGACGTAAATGGATTGGAAGAGCTCATCTATGTGAATCCTATCCAGGGAAGCAGCATCGTCACGAGAAGACTACTACTGTGCTTATTTTCCATCAGTGAGTCATTTGCAAGGGGCAATCATAATCAAATACTCCAGTTTTGCTGTGCCGTCCTGTAGGTGGAAAAAGAAAAGCGTAAAATGGGGAGACGAGCAGCTATACCTGTCTGGATGGTAAGATGGGGAGACGGGCAGCTATGCCTATCAGGGTGAACTTGTTCAGAGCATTTAAGCCAGCCCATTCGGCCACTACAGCTATTCTTATTTGAGACGTGAACTACTCATCTCACTTAAGGATAATGCCCACTGAGTAGTACCAATGAAAACGGTTGATTATTATACAGCACAGGCGAACTATTACTGAACAAATCCAAACTTTACTCCTACGCGCTATTAAAAACTGCTTGGTCCCGAAAGAAGAACAGCAAACTCTTACGGAAACTCTCATTAGAAAATTTCTATCAGGCCCGAAACCGCTCTTGAATGTGACGTATCACTCGCTGCAGTGATTCTCTTTTAGTGCGTCATGGCGCGTTCAAAGAGAATAAAGAATCTGTCCAGTTTACTTTATTATGCTCTATTTTACCAGTTTATTCTTGAGCTGTTCTCAGGCATCAACGTAATCGTGTCGGATCTGTAATCGTTGATTTAAAGCACAAAGGCACTGACATGCTAGTCTCCATTCCAGACGGAATGCAATCAAAAGCTTTCCGTTGTTCTGTCGTTTACTTAGTACCCAACTACTTGGAGAAACCGGAACTATAATCACAACAATATGAGCTCTCCTATCATACATTTACAGGATTTCCACGCCGAAGAGAATCATGAAGACTGCTAGCTTAGAACCGAACAAAAACCAATCAAAGCTCTCCCAATGCTTCTGAGGAATCACAAACACGAAACAGTCACTACCTTGACCCCCGGGATTATGCCCTTGAGGTTGTTGTGGATAGCTACCAAAGAAGCTTAGAGGGAATGAATTTCTCATTTATCCATTTTGAGATTCAATCACAGTTTTTTTCAATTCTTTCAGCTAGAACGTAATTCCATTCATATTGAAGGTTCTTGTTATCATACAGAACTACAGTGACAGTAATGGCTGCAGTTGTCGCGTACCTTTACTTCCTCGAGTCGAAGATTTCGAAAAAGTGTCATTCTAGTAGATGAGACGGATTACCAATCCTGTCATGGTGCTATAACCCGCTTAGCAGTTAAAACAGTACTTGCATCCTTAAACTTCTCTAAATGCCCAAACCCTTTGAAACGCTTTAGCGAATTTCACCCTAAATTAACCCGTTCGTCAGTCCTGCGAGTTTCCAGAAAAGGGGCACTGGTCATAATGCGATTAAGGGTGCGATAAAGTGAATAAGCAATAAGTCCGAGTGATGCAAAATAAGACTGAAGACCTTGAAAAGCTGATTATGTGCCGCCACAGGAAATGATCCGGCCTTACACTTCATTAAGCATAATGCCCAGCGAACTGCGAGTCTCACCTCTCCCAAGCAGGGAACATTCGAGAGGACCTTTTATGATTGCATAAATTTCAGTTATTAGTTGAAAGTATTGGCTGAGAAAGAAAGAGTAAGTAACAATTGCGCTCCCTCAAGAATCTTCGGTGGCATATTCAGGTCTCCACTTCTATTGAAAAAATTCCGAGGGATTTTCAGATTTAATAGTGCAACTTCATTTGAAATTCATATGTTTAGCCAAGGTATAGGTAGAACATCGGTAAGTACCGTCATTATTATCTCCTAGAGCCCTTCCATTGAATTATTAATGAGATTATCGGAATTCCGCTCATCAGAGATTCGATTACTCGAACGCAATACGCTAAAAGCACGTGAAGCACTGGAGCGTGTTATTAAGTGGTTGACGAAAAAAATTCACCGCAGAAAGTTAGGATCGTTCGCATCTTCGGGTTCATCATACACCTCCATGCGACTTTGATTCACGCAGGTCTTTGCCATTGATCTAGAATGTTGTGGAATTTCTGTTGGAAAACCCTTATCTATTGAATACTCTGTGTTCAGAGCGGTGAAGGAGTGAAAAAAGGAGACGTGGAGAGAAAATTAAAAAAAAATACCTGAACTTTTCCTTGTCCTCGCGCCATGTTATTGCAGCGCTTGGATTTGCGCATGAGTCTGGCTCAAAATCGAATGAGAAAAATAAACGCTGAAAAGTTGAACCAATTGGAGCAAAACATCTCAGATGTTCCTGTATTGTCTTTCTGGTCTTTCACTGTCACTAGATCAGTATTCCTTAGTCGCTTCCACTCCCTTCAGAATTCCAATATCCCCTTCTCACTCATTTCTCGTTTAGTCTTGAGAATTTCATCTTCAGAAAATTGCTGCTCCAATTACGGCAGCACAAGATTTTCTACAAATCGAAACTGCGGAGGTCACGTTACGTTCTTCACCTTCATTTCTTGCTCAAATAGGTTGTAGTAAGGGAGTGGGAGTGCAGATTCTAGGGCGAATTTCTCGGCAGAAGTAGGCTAATGTACTACTTGCTAAGCCAATAAAAAATAATGTTTTCAATCAACACTGAGTGGAGACATTACTAATAATAACACAGACAACATGTTCTAGAGTGGGTTCTCTCACCACCCCAATATACGGAAACGAGCACTTGTGGTAATGTTGATGAAGATGTTCCACGAACTTTACACGAAAATACATACTTGTACAACTAGCAAGACGTTTTGGATATGATGCTTGTCCTTCTTCCAACCTTCAGGGAAGTAGCGGCTGAGATCGGGCCGACGATGGAAAGGATCGATATTTGGATGAAAAATGAATAGATCAAATTTTACCACCTGAAAAGATTTTGATTATCAAAGGAAGTGAAGGAAAACTGGGTCAAGGAAGAGCAGCAGCATTCTTTAATACATTCTTTAATACTGGCACACTTACAAAGTAAAGTGGATTGCGGAGTGGATTCACTCCACTATGTCTGTGTGTGTTCAAAGATAATCACTGTCTTCAGATTTTCCAGATCGGCTAAGTTTATGTGTGGTTAGTCAAATAGTGATCGAAAAAGTGGAGAGCAAAAATGTCTAAGGTCAATTTTCAAATCGTACGCTTTCAAACTGTTTTAGGATGAAGGCTCACCGGAAAGAAGAATGCTCAACATCAAACTACCCATGTCAGATTTTCTGTCTCAAATAAATACAAATAGACCTAAAAGGCTACGTATCGTCATACTGGAGATGAGATTCCGATTTCCTTCAAATCGCTGTGAACAAAGGTCAACGTCACAAAAGAAACTCACTGGCAGAGATGTTGTATTAGGAAAATCATATGGTATTTTAACATTGAATCGGAAAATGCCACCTCCAAATACCCCACGTCGAACGAATAGAAGACCGAACCACCCTTGAAAAAGATCACGATATCCTGAGCGCACAACTTGTTGGTGGAAAAAGTAAATTTACTCACTAAACTGATCTTCTGCACTTGGTACGATGTACATGCCATCTATGGGCTGTCGACATACTCTAGCACTGTAAAGCTTTTTAAAAATATTCCTCATAAGTATGATATCGATACGTTACTTAATACTTGAAGAGAAACAAACCCACAATTCACTTGATAGAGCGTGCCTGACCATGTAATAGGGAACGATCTTGAGGGGCTCAGCGGCTCTTGCTTCAACGGCGAACTCGTAGGTGTTATTCATGTCATTTTCTGTCGCCAACGGTTCTGCTACCCTCATATTATTCTGTAGGTGATCACGATACATCAACTGCTTTCAGTAATCTGCAGTGAGCCCACATCATCAAGAGGGTCCATTGTAAATTAGATATGAAGCGCTAGCAAAAGGATGTTGCGTCTATGATATCCATGATGCTTGTATTTTATGCCTTACCGCAGAAATAGTCTTACCAATAGAGTTAAGGATCGGAATGCAGGTGGCCTCCATTCATAAACGCAATGGTTCGCTTGCTAGAGACCTTCAAAGGAAGGCTTATTTCGCATGCCTTCGGGATGCGTCGTGTCACGACTACGCTATAAGCTGGGAGACTTTTTCGACGTTAATCTTTACCATTGTGGTTTTGCGCCCAAGTATTAACGGCAAACAGTCAGGGCACAGAGGCCCTACAAAGACGGATGTGATTGAACTAAGCGGATATCGGCTGCAGGATCACGGAGTGGTCGCACTTTACTTGGTAGCGCTTCAGTCTATCGCAGGCCAGTGCGCTCGAAAGTCTCAGCATGCAAACTTCTAGTTCCCGTGACAGAGTGGGAAATTGCCAGTAATGTTACGCAACGAATCCCCTATTACCACTAATATAGGTAACATTTTTCGCCCATCGAGGATGAGATTCATCAGTCCCTTTTACAGAAGCATCATTCTTATATGGTGTGCTTGGGTCGCCATTATCTGTGATAAGCAGCACTACTGGAGGAAAATTTGGGCGCGTTAGTGCAGAAGCAAAGAAAATCAACAACCATCATCGATGGTGAGTATTGCAGCGACAAAAGACAATGGGAAATACCAAAATGAAGTCTTCATTGTACAAGAAATAATTTGAGGATCAACCTTCATTACAATCAACTTTAGCTATAAGATCGATTCTCAGAAATATTTATCTAAGAACAGACTACGGCCGTTGCTAGTCCCTGGGTTCCTTCAAGTATGTATAAGGTGGAAGCAGCTTTCCATAAGCCAGAGTGAAGAGGTTATATATGCCCATAATGAAGCAGATGGTGCCTAAATATGAAAAATCAAATTAGAACACACAAAGCACGCAGCACGCATCCCTTGATAGAGACATACCTAGGAATTTCACCATTTTAGATACTGCTCGATCGAACGGGCCCGCCTCCTCAGACTTCTTTCCATCAAGAAGAGCTTTCTACAAGAAGAACGCTTCACAATAGAAGAACTTAGCGGAAAAATCAAGTAAAGTTTACCGAATAAGTTTCCACCCTCTTTCTTAACACAGGGTCGTATAAGCCATACTTGCCCATAACGAGCTTTCCTACGCGTGTTCCCTCAGGAAGACGGGGAAGTATTTTACCAGCGGCCTGAAATTAGTAACCTTATTCAAATCCTTCTACTTCACCAGGCATAAGATTGAAATGAAATCGAACTGAATTCCAAATAAAACACTCACTCCAAGCTGCCACTCCCCAGGATTGAGTGGATCGAATTCTTCAAGGGTTGGAGGTGTCTTGAAATTATAGAAATATGTACCATTCATTTCCCAGTAACAAAAAATATATATATTACAATATGCAAACGTATAGAACGCAACATATTTCCTATGTGTTGATTCAAATTCATATATATATATATTTATTTATTTATATATTTACAGAATTAGTAATTTGAATATAATAGTCACCTCATTCTCTGCAATTAGTTCAATTTTATATGAATTCAAGTTGGAACCTAAAATGAAGGCTAATAAAGAGCAAGCAAAGACTACGCCGATAAATAACTGTATAAATTCATTTCCGACTTCTGCCATTACCTCAACAGATGGTCGACTTTCATTAAAGTTATTGAAGACAAGATTCTGAGGTAATTTTCAGCGTCTAACCTGTTTGGTCGTAGTAAATTTAACCCATATAATAATATTTGTGAAGGGATATTGTAGTTCCGACTGATCAAACGCCCAGTATCAAAAAGATCAAATTAATGTGCTTTCGTAAGTAAAAGGGCAAATAGAAAAGAAACGAAACCACAAACAGGTCCTTATTACCTACCAATCCACAGGCGCCTGCTGTAATATTTACGTTGCAAAATTTTGCAGATATGGGATGCATTCAAGGACAGCCCAGCAAGCGCAATTCTAGGGCTAATCAAAGGTTCTTCACCTAAGCATTCAAGGACGTTTTCCATGAGGAGAGAAGAAGACAGAATAGCGAGGGAGAATAGGGGAGGAAGGAGATGGTCTCGCGCTTAAGCGTAGGAAGCAGATAAGCCATGAATTCGAAGTTTAACTTAACCATTAATGAACATGAGCTGTGGCAGTCGCAAATACTCAAAACGGCTTCACGACACATTCAGTGATCGTGTCGCACAAAACTTACAGGCAAATCTGATAGAACGGTAATAATGATAATATGCGAGCTTACAAGGAACCTCTGAATAATGCAAAAATCAATGGCGTTAGGCAAATCAACCAGTAAAAGTAAAGTAAAATGATGATGGATTTATTTGTTTCCTTCTCTCTTTTCATATTTGGTTGGCTGGATGCTTAAGACACTTAAGCCTCTAATTTGTCTAGCTAATTGTATTGGTTCTATACGGATATAATGTGAACAAACTCAATGAATATCGCGGCTTGTTCTCTTCGCTTGATAGAGTGAAAAGGAAAGTTGTAATATCATTTCTAAAATGCGATCTCCAACACCTTCAAAATACACCTTCAAAATATACCTTTCCAGCATGTGTAGGAATCTGGGTGAAGGTCGTTGCACATCGTATAGAATGAAGCCGAGCTGCACCGAGTGTGCGAACAGCCAGCATGATCACTGCAACGATATGCTTCGTAATCACAAAATTACTTCACAAAAAGAGTTTTGTGAACTTGGACATAAGAATGAAAAAAGCAAGCGTTGAAAAACAGTACGACTCTGTTTAAATATAGAACCGTGAAGTCAGATATTAATAATCCAGAAGAGCAAAAGACGGAAAGAATATCACGGGGAATTTGGAAACTATACTAGTTGTTCAATCAAATATCGCCCTTCACTCAATTCAGAGATTCTCCAAGATTAATGCGCTCGTAACAACTTGTTCTAGACAGTGAAGCGTGGAGCAAATCCCGAAGAATTTTAAAAAATCCATAACAAAATGGAACCTACAAATATTAGCAATCAGTCGTCTCAAGCTCAGAGAACTACCGGAAAGTACTGAAAACAGGCGGTTGGTGAAATCGTTGTGGAACCCCCACGTCGTGAAGCCAAATTCTCACTTGAGCACACTATCCGTCTCACAGACTACTTTCACTCGGTCCTTTAATTATATCAACTGCAACTACTTTTCTGCCCTCGTCTGTCGCACTCCTGTTCAATACGATGTTTGACTGTTGTGCTTGTCTGACTATCACCCCTGGGGAAATGGTAGACTTCCACCATGGGTGTATGTCGTTTGGCGCGGCCCCTCGCACCCACCTTGCCATTGGGGCNGCCCCAATGGCAAGGTGGGTGCGAGGGGCCGCGCCAAACGACCGCCTCCCTTTCCCCAGTTTTCTTCACCCAGGGTATTCTTCTCTGCGCTCTAACCTTTTGTTGTCAGGGATGCAGAGAAAGTTCAAGTAGTTACGTAACCGATATTTTCTGCTACTGCAACTGTTAGCGCTACTACTTCCATGAGTTTTACTCACTTGCAATTCAATAAATGCTTTGTTTAAAGCGGGGAATTTATTTGGTGAAAATGCAAGTGGGAGTTCTAAAAGTCTTGATTCCTCTGGTTCTGCACTAACACCGTAAAGAAGCACGTTCAGGATGCTCATGGTTTGCCATGCTTCCCTTCCAACTACATTTTCATCAAACACTCATTTCTACACGACCATTCGATCCTCAGCAATTGCAGGGTGATTGTGTCGTCTTTCTCTAGAATCGAAGATCCAGAAGCACAGCTTTTGTTCTAAGACAGAACGTAGATTAGGAAAAAAACAAGTTCTCCCGGATACAAGTATCATAGACTGTTGGGGTAAAGTATACCGTAGCTGGATATGGGATCGGCTTACAAACTGAGCAGGTTTATGGGGAGTGATAGATGAAACATATTGAGCCACTCCTATAGTTTGCTACATTTTCGATCCAATTTGGTGAATGGAAAACGTCTTGAATTGCTTCAAATCTTAACAGTTTTGTGATTTTGAGAAATTTGCACTGTCGTTATTAATCAAATGACTTGTTTATCTCATCACAGTTCCAAAGTCTTTAGATCAAACTATGGAAATTGAATCACCAGCATCGCCAGGTGCCGATTCTCCAGCGAGCCCCACACCATGCACTGCACAGACACCGGCCGTTGTAGAAATAGCAGATGAGGTCAGTCATAGAACGATTAGTTTGAGACTGGAAGCCGTGGAAGCGCAAAACCGCGTTCCCCATGCCAAAACTTTGATGAATCGTCTCAAATGTCAGTTATTCCCTGCTTCAGGCAGAAAAATTTTTATTTGATAGAGAAACACAAAACAGATTCGAGTTCATTTACACGCACAACGAATCGTTGCTCAATTGTCCAGCCCGCTCAAGGCAAGAGGAGTATTGGCACATGCGTCCGTTTGGAAATGCACAAAGTACGCGACGAAATTCGAGGCGATCGGGGCTATTCTGGCGCCTATCATTGGGGCACAGGCTTGAAGTAGAATAGATTAGTAGGGTAAGCTGATTCTACTGATCTACACCACTTCAACCCCGTGCCCCAGTGATAGGTGCCAGAGTCGTACAAATCGCCCCGAATTTCGCAGCGCAATTTGCCGCATCTATAAACGGGCGAATGTTCCGCCCCCCGCTCTCTCTTGATCCAACCTGATCCCACATGGTGCCAAATGCGCCTCAGGTTGCAGCCGTGAACCCCTGTTGATGTGTTTTTGAAACGAAAATAGGATTAACAGAAATATTTACGTTTTCTGCAAAAGCTACGTAGTATTCAAGGCTGAGGTTGCGGAGGAGGAGATGATAAATACTGAAGGTCGTAGTAGTCGTTTATCTGCTGGGAATGAATATCAACGAAAAGCGTATTCTGGTGCGGAATGGTGTGAAGTAAGTACCCAATTCACTCTCCAATCTGCTTTCAGACTTTCGAGTTTTCAATTTTTCAGAAGTACCGGAAAGTCACTAACATTTATGAATCGTTTGTGAAGTTGACTTCAATGGGCGATGTAACAGCAGTGTATCGTCGGCCGATTTGGGCTCATTTATCGGCTGCTGAGCTTATCGCACCAGCTTCTGATGTGTTTCTTTGCATACCGGCGTCAAGGTGAGCGCAGCACTTCATTCTATTTTGAGTATGTGCTGTGGTTCAGAAAAAAAANAAAAAAAATTCTAAAATTTTTGCTCCATGGGTTTCTTCTCACTTGCATCTTGAGTGCTGAGCTTTGATCCACTCCGATATTCAATGCGGGTGGAAATTTAGGTAAAGAGGCCACTCATTTTTACGCCTTTGCGCTCTCTCACTGAGAGGGTTACTACTGTCCAATTCCACTTCTATCCAGTATTTCACATAAAGTTAACATCTCACTCAGCCTCCAGGTTGAAGCTAACAACTCCATCACCGTGCCTCAGAATCTTTTCTTAACACTATCACAGATCTGTGAGACCTGCGCCTCAACCTTCTATGCTCTATCTCTAGGCGATAGAGAAGCTAAGCATAGTGAAGTGCCCACTACGACTCCGTTTTCACCGATACAATTTAAAGCTTTCACAAACTCAGTTGTGTTTGATGGCCCAAAAAGTAGGGCAGTAAGTGCAAAGTATTTCATATTAGTTATTCTTTTCAACTGAGAGTTTCAGGAACGCCGTTCTGGGGTACATTGGAATGCTTATCCACGAAAATGCTCATCAGTGTTTTTCAAAACAGGAGAATCCTCAATATGGTCCAGTTCATTTTTTTTTGCTTGATGGTTCTCGTATGTTTCCCTCGTTTTTAGGTGTCGATTACACTTCGGTGGAGAATGCTGCCGTCGCTTTGATGAGAATGGTAGGAGATGCTGTCACGTCGTCTTTTCTCAAGAGATCCGTTCTCGAAGTGCTTTCGGTAAGCTTCGCTTCCAGAGGAGCGCCAGATCGCTCTTTTTTCTTATAAGTTATCTTTTTACAGGTAAGCTCTATGAAATGCATAGGTAAAACATTGTTTGTCAAGGAGACTCTTTCAATGTATTCCTTGGTTGAATTCTCATAAACGACCATGAAGCTGACCTAACGCAAGACAGCAAACTCTAAGGTTCATTCTAGTCTCTTACTTTTCTAGTGGTGTTGCACAATTTCTTCGGAGCTCAGTCAACACAACGCCGGCCGACTAAGCGTCGTTAATCTCCCAAGAGGTCCCGAATCTCTTCTTGAATTGTTCAAAATGGTTGGCTCAATAGCTCAGTTGATCAAGCTGATCGATACGACAATCAATGTTTTGTGAGCTGATCTGTTCTTGATGCATTCTTCCAGGCCTTTGTCAGTAATTCCGTAAATGTAGGCTAGCAAAATGCCCTGACGAGTGCATGACGGTGCTCTTCGACGCTTCACGACATGGTACCCATTTTAATTGGATTTGGCTTCACATCGCGTAAGTTTTATTGTGTGCCTACTCCCAAAAAACGTCAAAAGTGAAGCAGTTCAGGATCACTTTTCCGGGTTCAATTGTAGACCACCTATTCACTGTTGGAGCTGATCAATTCAAGGCGTATGTCGAAGATATCCGAATCAAGGAACGGAATCAAGTATGTTACTGTGCCGCTTCTTTTTCAAACATGTACTGGACTATTATATGGTTTTCGAGGTCTCGCCGGCCATTCTGTCTAGTATACACGAAGATTACAATGTCAAGTTCAACTCTTTGTCTGATGTGTTCAATTTTCTCACCAGGCGCAGTAATACTGAACTGGGAAAGATTGTATCACGAATGATCAAGGTAGAAGTATTGTTTTTCCCATACTTTATTGTGCGGATCAGTGAATCGGAGAGGGCAAATTCAGGACAGCCTGGATAGTATCCCCAAAGATGGTGTGTTTGACAATTTGAACTTCGTATTTTTCTTCAAATTGGTCACCTGTTCGGTTGACACGCTCAGATTTCTAATCACGCAAAATGCTGATGAAGGTAACTATAGTTTTGGCTTTTGAGATTGTTTTCTGCCATGTAAGACATTTTTTTAAAGCAACACCGGCAAACTTTTTCCGAGGAATTCGACAGTTAATGTCAGTGGATCATCGTCTCGTNTTGTCCAACATTCCATATTTGGATTTCGCTAAGCAGATGATACGAGCTCTTGATGTGAATTCACTTGCAGTGGTCTTTGCCTGCGTTATGCAAATGGCCCTCGATCCTCTGATTTTTAGCCGTATGTATTTTATTCTCGATCTATAGGCCTAAAGAAAGTGGAATGTTTCAGAATTCGAGCACCAAGATCCTGGCGTCTGTCGAGCTATCAGAGAGAACATAGTCGTTGTTGTGGTGAGTTAATACTGCTCTTTGTTCAGTAAACTTAACACAGATCATTCCTTTTCCTTCGTTTTGCGTTCTCCTGGAAGCGACAGGGGTGGAAGTGATTGCATAGGCAAATAAAGTTGCTACTATCTCTGAATCATAGAAAAAGAGTAATCTCGAAGGTGATTGCTTTTTCAAAGTTAGATTTTGAACCGCTGTATTCTGAACTCTTTGAAGGAAAGGTTTCTTCTAGGACGAGCTACTGAATCTCATAGTTCGAGCAGCACACTCGAAGCCGAATTTGTCAGTAATTGAATACCCAGCAATCGCTGAATTTGCTTCTGGAAAAAAGTTGCAGTTCGTTATTAATGCCGCTATTACTAGCCCCTCTTGGTACGTGATATCTCAAATGGCGAAATGTTAATGTCGTTATTTTGTTGTAATCAATGCTTTCTTTTCAAGGGCTGGTCCTCTTGTTCGGTATCTTCATGCACTTTCGATTGTGTATGGGGAGGTGAAGGCCAGTGAGATCGTGTGCCGTTTTATCGTTGAATGTCGCGAGGCCGATTCAGTCTGTTTTCTCGGCTATTCGTTCAACTATTATTCATACTATCTGGCATATTTAATTGAAACATGAGCACTTTTCGTTGAATTTTTTTCAGCTCTCCGCTCTTGTTGCTTTCCTTACCACCGTCGTTCCGTACTTCCCAAATTTAATGCGGTCGGCTTACGAGTCTCTCACTAGTGTTATGCGCATAGTGGATGGTGAGAAGAGTCCTGGTAACACTTGCAGTTTCATAATTGATTAGTAAACCATGACGAAGACTGCGATAAATGAGACTCACTGATATGTGAGGCATGTATAATATTGTTCATTCATTTTGTTTTCCATCTCCCAACATGTACTCCTGTGCCTAACAGAAGCAGTGATTTGGAATAATAGAGTTCAAGCTTATATTCTGATTGTGCTCTCACTACCCATGCTTTACAGCAGACTTCATTCCTGAGTGATATTTCTACGTCTCTAAAAGGACAGATTTGTGTCATGCATCGCTTGTCGGTCAGTTTATTTGTCAGTCACGTTTTAGTGCTTGGGAAAAGTTCGATTCTACGCGTACTCAACAACCTGCGAGTTATTTTCGAGTGGGAGTCAACGACAGATGCTTCGATGCTCAATATGAAGCATTTCGGGTAGGCGAAACGGTAGTTTTGCAGCTTTGTAATTTTTCTAAGAGATATAGTATCCCATTTGAAAGCAGTGCACCCATGTGACTTAACGAGCATTTACGAATAATATGTCTTAGGTTGTATCCTGACGCTGCTATTGGAGTGCTCTTCTGCAATCTTCTATACGATGTATTGAATGCTGCGGAAAAGAGTGTCAAGGTAAGAACTTAACAGCCGTATGCTTCATGAGTAGTTTTATATTATATTCATGTGGTCTTTAACAGATAGGTGAAGCCCAAGTGGCAATGGACTTGATTCTGGCAGTAGCTCGTCTTCTCGAGGTGATGGCGCCATTTTCGAGTCAGAAAAAGGAAGGAGGCACGGTAAACAATTTGTAGTTTCTATTTTGGAAGGTTGGACCTGTGGTGTTGAGGGCTGTGATGCCAGCGGTTGTAAGATTTCGATTGCAAGTGTATTTGTAGTGTATTTGTATGTAGTGTACTTGTACAAAAAATTCCCTGAATTTAAAGTGAATAGAAGTTTGCTATTATATTTATAACTACTCAACTGTGGTAGTTATCATTGCGACTGTATCTTCATTAGTTTTGCCCTGAACTTTTAATTTTTTGATTCAGTAGCAACTTCTTGACTTGATGAGCTGATGTGATCCGCTTTCATTACTTTTTCTTAGCATCGCTTGGTAAAGATGCAAATTCGCTACGCCTACAAGTTGATGATTCAACTCGCTTCTCTACAGCGCATCGCATTGTCAATTGTTGGCCGTGGTGAGTGCTTTTTCTACAAAACTGGTTCAGAATCAAGGATTTTTCCGATTAGAATGACGAACGAAATTCTGCTCAATATTTTTCAGAATATGATATGGCGATTTCTGTTTTCGAGGAATATCGTACAACCGTCTTCAGTTTCATCTGCCAGCAATTCAGTCCTCTCCTGAGGGGTTATGAAAAACTCTTCCTCGTGTCGTTTCTTACATGCTGCATTCAGGTTCCCTTTCTTCTACAGTCTTAAGTTTGATGGATTAATCTTTCATTCTTAGGATGCCAGGGATTTATTCGGTGATTCTGATGACCTTGTTGCGTGGAAGTACGAATCATCGGAGCGAGCTACTATGCTCTTGGGTGTTGAAGAAGCCCAGGTTTGTTGAGGAGCAAGCACTGTGAATTACTTGTCTTTTTAACTTGAGTATCTGAAGAAATCTCATTTTCAAGTCTTCAGAAGGAATCTTTCCTCGATGCTATTCAATGTATGTCTCTTGAAAAACGCCCAAATCAGCTGGCCCATTCAGGAAGGATAGGCAAAGGGGCTCGCCATTTACAAAAAGTTCCTCTTCCAAGTGTATGTTTTGTTTTTCAAGCGCTTCAGTTTTTCCCACGGTCCAATGGAGTCCAAGCCATCTGCTATCTTTTTTACTCTTCAGGAGGATGCTCTTCATCGTGCTCACGTTTTCTTGGATGCGATGCGAACTACATGTCTTGCGAACTCGAGAGAGTCTAATTTAGAAGCTTGTAAGCTAGTGGTTAGTCACCGTCAATTGTCATTGAATTTCTCTGAGTGTTAGAGGGCAGTAAAGCTTTTTCATCAAGTTATATTGACTAGATCTGTAATATTTCTTTATGAGTTTTAGGCAGATATTATGACTGAAGCCCTTTGCCACGATGCTCTTGGAAGCGATTTTCTTTTCCAAGATTGGGATATCGAGAAGGATTTTGTTTCCAAGTACGTTGCTTTTAGCTTAGTCAGCTCGTTGTTTCGCCCTCTCCTGCTTCTTACGGAACTCCTTGATGCAGAGCGATGTAAGCAGTTGTTGAAACATTCGGTAATTCATCGTGATTTTTCAGGTATCTAGAAATATCTAAGCGCTTAGATTCAAGCTGGATCAGTCAAGGCTTGATGGAAGTTGTAGCAGAGAATCCCCCATGTCTGTGGTTCATGCTTCCTGTAATTAAAGCCGAACTTGCCACCATTACGGTATGTTCTAGTCTAGGTGTTCTATGTTTTGTGTGTGTGT